>CAUYQG010033342.1:0-30173 GCA_963574415.1 Tarsius wallacei | reverse complement strand
TGTGATAGATCACTGAGTATGATAGACTCTAAATCCATCCAAGTTGCTGCGAAGTCCATATGTTTGTCCTTCTTTATGGCATTTCTTATCAAAGAACAATTCAGGGATATTTGTTGGTTATTTTTGCATCATACTTAGTTTATTTTTCAGGCATATTGTTTATCACATGAGAAGGAGTCAGCTGGTAGAATGAGCCAAGAAACTAAGGCACAAACAGGAGTCATAAGACAGAGGGGAGAAAAAGAAATAGTTGACGGTCTGGAAAGAGTGATTCTCGTTTGTACAACTTTTGCATATGCTGATTATCTGCACGCTAGCAGAGAGAGGCCCACCCAAGCAGTCTGTGTTTCAGTAGGCCAACCAAAGGTGTCAAAGACAACAATTTCCATTGTTTCAGAATTCTCCAGAAAATCTTGGGGACTGGGCTTGGAGGAAATGGTACCATCTTCCTGGAGTATCTGTCATTGTCATTCCTTCGGCTCAGTCAGGCATGTACCACTTAGTTCAGTAGATTTTCTCATTATGACAACCTTCCCCCATTCTTTGTTTTGTTTATTCTAAGTCCATTTCAGAGTGTTTGCATTAGGGAGGAAAACCAGAGAGTTCCTAAAGGCTGAATTTTTCTGTTAGAAAGGGCAGAGAGTGTTCCAATTTTCTAAACAAATAAAGAAATACATTTGGAAAGGTAGAAGAGGATGGGACAAAAAAGACAAGGTCAGCTCAGATTATATTTTGAGAGAAAGGTTTGGGGAGGTTTCTTAAAAGAATGACTCTTACCTGTACAATCACCACTTGTATTCCTAATCCTGAATTGTACCTCGCATCTTTAAAATAAAATAAAGTGACTCCACAACTTGGGGACAGCTGTTGCAAGGTGATCACTTGGCTCATGGGAATGGGTAAGGATTTGGGAGGCATTTTTACTGTACATAAAGTGGTATATTTTGCCTCTGGTGTTTTTCCAGAGTTTTGTGATAAAGATTTAAATTGCTTTTCAATTCTTTTGTAGCCCTTCTGAAATCAATGCTGTGCTGAGAAAGGCAATGAAAGAGCCAAGTTTATCCTAGCTACATATGTTAAAGATTTGGCAAACCCTCAATAAAGACACTTTTTAAGAAGCCCAGCCTCCTTGCATGGTGGTTCACACTTGTAATCTCACCACTTTGAGAAGTGGAGGTGAGAGAATTGCCTGAATCCACGGGTTTGAGACCAGCCTGGACAACTTGGCGAGACATCGTCTCTACAATAAATTAAAAAATTAGCCAGGCATGGTGGTGCATGTCTGTGGTTCCAGCTACTTGGAAGGCTGAGGCAGAAGAATCACCTGAGCCCAGCAGATGGAAGCTGCGGTGGCAGTGAGTGCGCCACTAATGCACTCCAGTCTGGGCTACAGAGTGAGACTCTGACTCAAAACAAAAAGCAAGAAGCCCAGTCTTCACCAAATTGACCTGACTATACTGTTCTATTTTTAGAGAATAGGATTTCATAGATAATTATTTGGAACACATTTTGGGAAATGTGGTTCTCAGCTCAGATTATCTCAAGAATTTTAAAAAATTCACTCTCTTTTTTTCCTAATGTAATTTAATAGAGCTGTATAAAGTTTAATAGGATAGGATGGCTATACTGGGTTGGATAGTGTTGCCAACTCCAATTCATGTTTTTTCTGAAAACACTATCATTGCAGATGTAATTCGTTTGGATGAGGTCATATTGGAATAGGGTGGGCCCTTAATCCAATATGACTGGAGTCCTTTTAAGAAGAGACATGGAGACAGAGACAGTCAGGGGAGAGAGCCATGAGTGGTGAAGGCAGAGATAGGAGTGATACTTCCACATGCCAGGGAATGCCCAGTTGCCAGCAATAGTAGAAGCTCAGGGAAAGTCATGGGACAAATTCTTCCCCTAAAACCCTCTGGAGGATAATAGCCCTACTGATACTTTGATTTTGAATTCTAGCCCCCAGAACCATGAGAGATTAAATTTCTATTGTTTAAAGCCACCTAGCTGATGGTAATTTGTAAAGGTAGCCCTAAGAAAATGATACAATAATCATATCTCAACATGAAATAAATATATGATTTTATAATATTGAAACTTGAAGATCATTTATTCAGCAACGAAAAGTAAAGGACTATCAGTATATTAAAAAAAAACAACAGAGGTGAATCTCAGGATAATTATGGTGAGTAAAAGAAGCCAGATAAAAAGGAGTACATGCTGTATGTTTCTAGTTATGTGGAATTCTCCTCATGTAAAATAACCATAATGACAGAAATTAGGTGACTGTCTGGGACAGAGTGCGGGTAGGGGCAGAAGGACCTGGAGGAAGGCTTTACAAAAAGCACGAAGAACCTTTTGTCATGATTAGTATGTTCAATCACTTGATTGTATTAGTGGCTTCATCATGTATGTAAATGTCAAAATTTATCAAAATTTTGCTTTAAGTATGTACAACCTATTGTATGTTAGATATACCTTAACAAAGCTGCTTAAAAAACAACTTGGGAACTCATTAGTTTAAAAAAACCAAGCAAATACTGTGCAAGTTTGTACGGAGGCCTGGTGGGAACATTAAAAAAGTACTTTCACTATCGTGTATGCTCTCTCTCTTCTTCTCTCTCTATTCTTGTCCTTAATTGAAAGCCGTAAAGCAAACACATTATCGAAGCAACTCTAATTATTTTCTCTGGACCAGTCTCCAGCAAATTAGAAAAAGGGAGCTGAGAAAGTCATTTCAGTTCTGAAATACCACCGAGGGATCTTTCCTTTGGAGACAATCTCAGGATGCAGCCAATCCAAGCTCTTCAACAGCATTCGTCCAATGCTCTAAGGGACACCCCCTTAACCATGCCTACGATGATGCTTGGAAGGCACCCCTTCCCTTCATGCTGTTGACACATTCATTTTCTCCTTTACTTTCCCCCTGGCTTTAATTAAACGTCACAGCTTAAAGTGGTTGCCAAAGCAAATGAAGCGAAGCATTCTGCAAACTCCTATCCGTCCTTTGAGATGTGGTTATAGTCAGTCTTTCTCCTTCAAGACTTTGCTCACTTCTGCCTCATTCATTCCCCACAGCTCTTGCTCTCATTTGGAAATAAGCTCTTGGCATGTGCTGGTTTCTACTCCCATTGTGCACACGAGTCATGGCTCTCTAGTCAATATGATGCTCTTGACCTTTTGAACCCTATCTACTTTGAAACACTCCTTTTGATTCTAGATTCATCACTAAACAGATTTTGGGACAGATTCTCTCCCTAAAGGGCTTAGGGAATGACAGCAACATACACAGTTTTCTCGAAGGCTTCCCTTTCATTTTACTCTGGGTCTGGTTGCATCATGTCTTCACCTAGGGCTCCACTGTGACAGTGTGCTGCTGATGACTTAAGTTACCTGTCCCTGCACCTCTGTGACTGAAGACTTTTCAACAAGACTGCTCTGCCTACAAGTGGATAGAAGCATCGGGGCATTAAATATTCCCCAGGTCACTCAACCAGCGAGTGATGGGAGAGAATGTATGAATATCCCAACTGCCTCACCCCTCATGTGCGCTACCTCTGAAGTATGTTGCATACTGTTTCCTCAGGTTCTCCATGGGATGAAATTTTGGTTGTCCATTATTCAGTAACACTATGCCTTGTATGGGGTTCCTTCCCTTCCTTTTATGAGGGGGAACCCCCAAATCTCAGAATTTATTTATAAAAAAGTATATTTATTCTTACAGGTTTAAACTTCAGTCATCTTCCAAGTGCTTGCCGTTTGATGCAATACACCTATTGAGATGCTTTTCTTTAATAAATGTTCAAAAAACTGTTCAAAACAGTTTTTGAACTCATCAATGTTGATGCCTCTGCTATTTTTTGTTTCACCTCTTTCTCTTCTGCAAAATGTTTCCTGTTGAGGACTTTTTTTCATCCAGGGAAACCAAAAAAATGTCTCTCTGGGCATGATCAGATGAATAGAAGAGTGGGGCTAGGAGGATCATGCTGTTTTTTTGGTCAAAAACTGCTGAACACTCAGCGTGGTGTAGGCAACTGTGTTGTCATGGTGGAAGAACCAGCCACCTGTTTGCCACAACCTGGGATATTTCTTCTGCAAATTGTGATGCAACCATCTCAAAACTTCCAGATAAAAACTTTGGTTGACCGTTTGATCTGAAGGAACACATTTCAAGCGTACTGCAAGAGATCTGCCCTCCAAAAATAAGGACAATTCCATTTTTGTTTTTTTGGTCCCACTCTTATAACATCTCCATTTCCCTGCCAGTTACAGGAATCTTCCAGATAAACTGCTTGTCTTCAAATTCTCATCTTGATGTCTGCTTCAGGGGAAACCCACTTGAAACTAAGACCTTGGGTTAGAGCTCATTGAGTATTTGAACCTCTGCTCAGTCTGACTCCACGGCCTCCCAATTGCCGTTTCCCACCCAAAAAGAATCCCATTTCATCTAGTCTAGTCTCCAGTTGAACCTCCACCTTCAGGCTGGCTTCCTGATTTCCTTCTCAGTGTGCATCTGCCACCTGAATAGAGATGCACCTCCCCTGCTCGAGAGCTGTAGGAGAGAAATGGCCTGTGAGGAATCCCAGAAAAAACCATAAAAGGGTTCTTTAACCATTGACCGTGCCAGCGAGTGCAAAACGTAGTATACTGTGTTCACTATTTGAGTGATGAGTTCACTAAAAGCCCAAACCTCAAAATGACACAGTATACCCATGCAATAAACCTGCCCATGTGTCCCCTGAATCTAAAAAAATTAATTAATTAGATTAAATTTTAAGAAACAATGCAGTTGTATTATATAAGCCCCTCTGTTTGCAGTTAATTGTTATGGAAGCATTAGAAAACGAACACACTGACCATCTAAAGAGTTTCTCTACCTGGGAGTCCTCCAACAGATGAAAGCAAACCTTTTGAAAGTTCCTCCCTGTTGGGTTGCAAAATAGCAAATACTTCTGAAAATCTTTTACTGAGCTTCTGCTTATCATGAGAAAGAAGGGAGAGCACCAGGGCATGTGATTTGAAGCCAGTGCATCTATGTTCATTGTTGCCTATAAACAAACAACACCAAAGCACACACTCCACTCTCCATCTGGTCTCATTTTTCTCTTTTACGTAAGCTTTTGTCCTCAAAAGCTGTACATGCATCTAGACTGTTGCTCAAGGAGAGAATTTGTAAAGTTCCCTCCCTGTTTAATTCAAGCAGTATTTGTTAATGATTACCCTGCTGTTAAATCTACCCTCTCATTGGACAAAACAAAAAGCCCTCTTTTTATGGGAGCCTGTAATCTCAATTAATGCCTTGGCCAGGGGGTTTTCTCCATAATTTCAGATTAGTTATTTTTCAGGTAACAAGGCAGAGTTGAGAGTCCTAGTTAACTGATAGGACTATGGTCACTTGTAATAGACTGGACTATGCCTATGACTCTTGGAACACAAACTCATTAATAATACTTCCTGCCACATAACCAAGATTAATGAGATTAGGGGACACCAAACACCTAATAGTACATTTATTTATCTGAGAAGGGTGGTGATGAACGTCATGTCATACTTTTAGACCTTGCAATTTTATTTGAGCATTTTCTTTTTTTTTTGGATCAAGACAACAGAAATCTATTGTCTCACAAGTCTTGGGGCTAGAAGTCTGAACTTAAGATGTCAGCAAGACCATTTGGAATACAAAAAATCCATAAGATTTTGTTTGTGTTTAAAGAGCATTCTAAGCACATTTATCCAGAGATATGCATATGTTTGATCAGGTGCTGAGGTCATGTTTTAAAATGGGTTTGTTTATTCCAAGGATGGTATTTTTTAAAGAGAAAGGTTGGATTCCTGCTATTGTTCAAATTTTTATTCTATGCTTTTTTTTTTTTTTTTTTTTGCCTTTTTGGTTATTCAATTACAGAGAAGGGGTAATTAAATATCCCCCATTAGGACAGTAGATTTATCAACTTTTTTTAGTCTTATGACAGATATGTTTGTTTTAGAAGCTATGTTATAGCTATCATACAAATTTAGAATTCCTGTATTGCTTTTGTGAATTGAAACCTTTATTGATTTTAGTGACCCATTTTAGCACTGACAATGCTTTGTCTAGAAAGTCTATTTTGCTTAATATTAAAATCTACACTAACTCTCCTTTAGTTAACATTTGTATAACATATATCTTTTGTTTTAAGTATTTATAGATATATTTACTTGACATTTCAGAAGATCCAAACTGTAAGTTTTTGTTATTTAACAAAAATTTACATTGGTTGTGATTGCAGATATATTTGGATTCCCTTTTATTTTATGTTTATTTATTTTTTTTTTATTATTTCTTCTTTTTTTAATTTTAAAATTGTGAGGTACAGTTAAGGGTTAGGTATGCAAATATTCATTGTGCAGGTACCCTTGTTGATGAGGTGTGCCCCCCTTTCCCCAGACAGATATTGACTACCGTACTTTTTCATGTTTCTTTTTTAAATTTTACTTGACCTTTTAACTTTTTAATATTTTTATGGATCGTGTGTGTTTCTCTAATTCACTTTTTTCCTCTCCTGGTTTGGAAGTTATATATACCCTATTTCTATTACTTCAATGATCATCTTCATGATTTCTCTTTTTATATTTTAAATGTTTATTAAAGTATAACTTACATATAGAAAAATGTATTTATCAAGAGGATACAGTTTATTGAGTTCTCACAAAATGAACACCCGCATGTGGCCAACATCTAGATTGAGACACAAGGCACTCCCATTCTCTGAAGGTCTCTGCAAGTTCCCTAGAAAGTTACATATTTGTCTAAGGTAAGTTTAACAAAGGCTAAGATTCAGCATAATCTTTATGCTTCTCTTAAACAGAATGAGATTTTACTTTGAAATTCTTTTCCTCCATTTACCACCTCCTGATTTCTATACTATTATTGTCAAGAATTTTAATTCCATTTTATTTTTTAGCTCTCCATACTAACTGTGATGTGCTTAGCATTTTCTTTGTTTACCATTCCTCCTCGTATCTCAGATTTTCCAGGCATCATTTTTTTTTTCTTTTTGAAGTTTCTGTACTTAGAGTCTTTTTGGGAATAAAAAATCTCCATTTTGATGATCTGAAAATGTCTTTATTTAACCTTTTCTTCCCCCAAATTTATCTTTGTTAACTGGAAAATTCTATGCTGACAGCTATTTTTCTTTTAGCACTTTGAAATTTTTTTCTACAGTCCTGTGCCTTTTATTGTTATTGATACAGCAGTTTCTTTCTAATTCTTATATATATGTCTTTTTTTTTCACTATTTCTAAGATTTTTTAAAAATATGGTAGTATATAGTTTTACAAGAATATATCTATATTTGAGTTTCTTTTTACTTCCCCTGATTGGGACAAATCCACTTTCTGCATCTGATGGCTAAAGTAATTCTTTCAGCAAGAGGTTCTGGAAATTTCTCAGGCATTATCTCTTCAGTTATCACTTCTGGCCTACTGCTTCTTGGTTTTCTTTCTGAAACCTTGATTATACATGTTGAATTTTTCACTCTGTGCTCCCTCATACTGTCTTTTTGTGCTGCAATCTTCTGCACATCTCTTAGTATATTTTTCAGATCTAATTTCCCATCCATGAACTCCTCTCAGACGTGTCTAGTCTGCTGTCTCCTTCATCCATTGAGCTTTTACATTTTATTATGGCAGTTTTCTTCAGAAGTTCTATTTTGTATTTTTCAAAAATACCTGGTATATTTTGAATGTCTTTTATTCCTTCATCAAATTTTCAAATCTTTTATAACTGTCAATTTATTAATCCTATGTATCTTATCATCTGTGTCTGTTGATTTCAATATCTGCAGTCATTGCCAGTCTGATCATCATCTGGTTGATTTTCCTAACTGTCATGCATGGTACCTTGTTTCCCATGTGCTTGATACTATTTGATTGTGAGCTCATTTTTCTTAAGGCTTTATCTCTGAGAATGCTTTGGAGTTTTGAGGCAAGATGGTCATCCTCTAAAAGGGATGTGCTATTGTTTTGCCAGTTGCTTGGGGGTACTACCGGCCCAGAAACACTTTAATTTACAATGAGGGTTGGATTATTTTAGGACACATAAGTTAAGGAAAGTCTGCCCCCTACTTGGTGATGGCAGTTATGGTAGGAGATTTTAAAGAGAGTTTCTTTAAAAATTGTTATTATTAAAGTTCCTCCCACTGCCAAGGCTAAGACATGAGACATGAATGGATCACCACCCTCTCTCCTCTTGGAAAGGGTTTTCTTTCTTTATCTACACTTGAGAGCATTGCCTCCTGGAGGTTCCAACCCTATGTTGAACCTTTCACCAGGTCTCCCATGCATTTGGGCCGAAGTTTTGTCTCTTGTTCTCATCACATGTCCCACTAAAGAAGGTTTAGATACATGAGATCAGAGATAAACAGATAAAATGTAGTTCCAGCGTTGATAACTTCGAACGCTGAACTTGGCTTTTTAAAACACTTCTACTCTTCAAATTTAGAAATTTTTTCACTATCTAGCTTATAAATTGTTATAAATTATAAATGTGTTTTACCCTCTCTCCCAAATTGTCCTTTCTAAAAAAAATCTAGTATTGGGTGGTACATATTTTGTTAACCAGGATTTCTCTGATATCTTATTCTATCATATTATTGGAAGTGAAACTTTTACTATCTCATTTATCTCTGCTACATTTTAACTATGTGTATGATCCAGTAGTTTCCCACTTTGGACAAGTGGAGTGTAATTCAGGGAAGATAGTGTACAATATGCCTAAATTATCACAAGTAAAGGACGATAAAATCAAGATCCTTGTGGACCAGTTCCCTATTCGTCATTGGCTGAGGACTGCTTCCAGCAATCTCTGACACTTCTGGCTTGCCTTATGCATGGGGAAGAAACATCTCTCAGGTAGAGAATCACTGGTGTTTGATTTGTCTGTAGAGGTGAGTACTGAGAGGTTATAAAAGGAATCCTGATAGTATCTGCCACAGGACATCAGGTGGCACAAAGAATAAGGCAAACTTTTATCTTGGAAATCTTGGGCTTTAAGTTTCTTGCCCTCAGCAATTCATGAACACATAGAAGGACGAATTTTTTAAAAAATCAAACAGAATAGACTTCAAGATTGCAAAAGCTCTGAAAAGCTGACTGAGCCATCTAATAGTATGATCTGTTTTTCTTACATTTCTAACAGAAGGTATGAAAGTGTTTAAGAGAGGACACCGAATTCTGTTTTACAAGAAGGATGATGTAAAGGGAACAGACAAAGCCATGGTAACTGGACAAGGATGGCGACAGGCCTGGCGCCTTGACTCATGGACCATCATTTGCAGAATGCAGCTGATAGTCACTGGCTGAAGCCATTTGGGTTCCCTCTTATAACAGGGGACTTATTGCTTTACCCTTTAAAGGTCGGAGCCTGTTTGAGAAACATCTGTGTGTGACTGTAAAAGACATTAGGGAAGACACTTGGCACATGCCCAAAACATAACAAGGTTCTGAGTCCAGGCTTCCAGTCTCAGTTGCTCAGTCTCTATTTGTGAATCTCTATTTGTCCAAACCACTGACGTTCAGTAATGATCAGAAATTGAGAAGATGATGACAGTAACCTCTCCTCTGTTTTTAGCCTCATTGTTTAACTGAAGCCCTGTGACCTAATTTAGGGCTCATATCAAATGTTTATTTATGAAAAGCCAAACACAAATGTAGATCTGGAGAACTGCAGTTTTGTCCTAACAGAAGTTATCATTTATTAAACTCTGTTGAATTTTCTCAGTCACCTTGATGAAGAAAGCAGCCATTCATGGGGGTGGGGGAAGAAAATAAAGATTGAATAGAAAAAGCAGACTGTTGTATACACAACAAAAGTAACATCAGCAGCACAACTTGTTTGCTGCTAATCAGTGGAAATTTGCCAAAACTTGAACCCAAGTTGCTACCTGTTCAGGGATATCAGTTTCCAAGTCACTCAAGACTCTGAAGGACAAAGGAGTCTCTTGTGCATTCTTGAGATATTTAATGCATTTCTTATCTTACATAAATGGCAACTCACTGTATATATCATCCTGTATTTCCCACTTAACATTTGTTCTTGGAATTTGCCACATATAAGTATTAAAGGTCACAATCTTTGAGACTACATGGTTTTGCATCCTGTGGATAAGGGACCAATCCCCTGTTTATGGACATAAGATATTTTTAATCATTCTTGATTAGAAACTATGATGCTATCATTAACTTCAAGCACATATCATCTTGCACATGAGAGGGTAAATAGGAATAATATTTCCTAGAATTACAAAGATATCGCTGAACTGAAGGATTTGTGTACTTGTATTGCTTTTGCCTAATTTCTCTTCACAAAGGCTGGGCGGGTTTCCCTTCTCACCAGCAATCCATGAGAGTGCTGATTTCCCCACATGGTTCGTGCTCTCCAGGACAGTGTGCTGTCAGACTTGTTGACCTTTTTCACTTTAATAAGAGAAAAATGGTAATTGCAATTTTAATATGTGTTTATCTTAGAAATTATGCTAAGCAACTTGCCTGCTATCTAAGAGTTGTGTGTTTTTACTGATTTTTTTTAGGCCATGACTAAAGTGATTTTACTCCTTTTAAATTCTAGGACTCATTAGAGTTGTAACTGGAGAAAATTGAGGCTGACCTTCTGGGCAGAAGAAAATGAGAGTAGGCCCAATTTGAGAGTCCAAGTTCATTGAGTTTGTATGTGCAAAAGCTACTGTGATGGTAGATAAACTATGCCAATAAGATGATGCTTTAAATGCATGTTTAATGACATGGAACACATATTTTAAATAAAATATTAAAGGAAAAAGGCAGGTTAAAATATAGTACAATGTTTCCAGGAGTGGTGGCTCATGCCTGTAATCCCAGCACTTTGGGAGGTCGAGACTGGAGGACTGCTTGAGTCCAGGAGTGCAAGACTAGCTTGGGCAACATAGAGAAACCTTGACTCTACAAAACATCAAAGAATTAACTGAATGTGGTGGCATGCACCTGTAGTCTCAACTACTTGAGAGGCTGAGAAGAGAGGATTGCATAGGAGTTCAAGGCTATGATGAGTCATGATTGTGCCACTACACTCCAGTATGGGTGACAGAGTGAGACCCCAACTCAAATATATATATGTATGTATATATATAGGTACATGCATCAAATATATGTGTGTATATTTAGAGAGAGAGAAGGAGGAAGGGAGAGAGAGAGAGAGAAAGAGAGAGAGACACAAACAGTGTGATCTCTCTTCCTCTTTCAAAAATATAGAATGTGTCTATAGAAAGGTGATATATGAAAAACTTACCATGTTTATTTCTGGATGGGAGAATTATATGATATTTTACTCTAATTTGTACTTCTGTATATTTATTTTTGAATCATTGTCAGTTATTAATTGCTACCTAACAGAATTAAAAATATTATGTTTATAAGATACATTCTGACTGGCAGATAGCCATCAAAAATACACAAAGTGATGAGAACACTAGAACAGGAGTCAGAAAACCCAATTTTTAGACCCAGTTCTGTCATTTATATGCTCTGAGACATTGGGCTTATAGTTTAATTTTTCTAGGTCCCAGTTTTATCATTTGTAAAATGAGGAAATTGGGGAAGCTTATTGTTTTAAGTTTTTATAATTCTAAAAATAGTATTTTATATATTAAGATGAGATACTCATGAATTAATGATGATTAAGTTCTTTTATAGATATATGTTTAGACTGTGAATAGTTGCACTTTGTAAAATCAAGGTGGCTCTCTGTGTGTCTGTTGTTTCTTATGTAAATGTATTGTCTGTGAACTGTATTGGTGTGCCTTGAAAAGCAAAAGTCTTCACACAGAGTAATTATCTTTTCAAGGCTTATTGAAAGAGGTTACCTTGGTAACAAGAAATCAAACCCACCCACTTCATCTTAGGGGTCAGAACAAGGTTTCCCATGTAATCATCATTTCTGTTCTTCAGGTACAAGCTGTGAAAAAGCCTCAGTTAGGATATTAATATATTAGTAACAAGTAGTTTTGCAAGGACACAGTTCTCTGCAGTGTTCCAATTTAGGCCTGTTGTCCTGGTGGAAATATCAAGAGCATGCTTTTGTATTTTCTGAGGTTTCCTAGCTGTGGTTTAATAAATTATTTTAGGCCTTCCAGCTTCTTAGCCCCTGGGATAATAAATATTAACGACCAGGAAGAGTATGTTTCTAGGAATCTCAGACCTGAAAGAGGCAGTAGAGGTTAGGTAACGCCTCTCCGTGGTTTCCCAGATGAAGGGGCTGTGAAGTCAGAACCAAAGCTTCTGAGTCCAGGGGTCTTTTCAGGGCAGAACTTCGATCAAGGGAAATTCCAGCCCCTAGGGCTCACTTATATGCGAACCCTGCCTCCCCTTCACACAGCCATCAAGGGTTAGCTTTGAAATCCCTGCAGAACTGTACAGAACTTCTCCTTTCTTTCTCTTTTAAGCCAGGAGCACACCGTGTTCACCATAGAACCTCCTACTCACTTCACGGAATTGACAAGGGAGAGCAGTGTTCCAGTGAGCCAAGCACAAAATGGAAAAGCGATTCAGGTGAAGGTGAAGTCTGGGACAAGACTGCCCTGGGAAGCTTTCTGTCCTCCCTTTTTGCCAACAAGATCCTGAAAGCTCAAGGCCAGAGCTGCTGGTGACATCTGCCAGAAGGGACCCAGCCATGGGCTCCCACCTGTTTCAGGGCAGCCCTGATGAATCAGTAGAGAATGTTATCAGTGAGACACTTGTGGGCTGATGCTGAATAGCTTTTAATCAGCAATCTAGGGATCCCCTCTCAGGGCTTGGGGAAAACAAAGCCACAAGAAGCAGGTTGTATTCAAAGCACTGAGTGGGTATCAAAGGCAGCATAAATTCAGCCAACTGGAAATTCACTTTAAATAAAAACACAATTTTATACCACCAGTGAGCTTACCTTGGAAACACAGCCCCTTCTTCCCCCGCAATAGGGCTCATTTTATTTCCTCCACTAAAAGGAATGGCAGAAATGGTGAATGTTTCAGTGTCTGTGAATAACACAAATACAATCAATGCAGGGCTCTTTTTGGTTAGCCCTGGATTTGGAGGGGGCTTGGGGCGAGGCGGTCTCCCATCCTGATCATCTCCTAAGAATTTCACCAGCATTCTCTGGGAGGCAGCTGGCAGCTCACATTCCCGAGGACTTGCCAACCTGGAGTATTTGAGCTGGAGGCAATCTCTGGAGACTCTCGTTAAGCCCCCCACATTTTATAAATGTATGGAAAGAGATTCCAGTAATTTACGAGACCCAATAAAGTTATGTTATTTGCCATTTCATCATTTTACTCCCTTGAAAGGGCCTCTACCAGAGGGTGGTTGAGATTAGGGATAAATATCAGATCCATTGAATCAGCAAGTAATTAATAAGTACCCATAACATAGCCAATGCTTACTTCAGGGATAAGAGCACATCCCAGGAGACTCACCTCACTGGCGATGTCACTGCACCATCTGCACTTACAATGATGTTACTTCAAAAGCACTTCCTTTCTGCTAGTTTGTCCAATCAATGTGACTGTGACCCACCCTCTCCTCCCTTCTGGCACTGACTCTCCGACCTGAACTCCTCCAGTACAACAGCTCTGTCCAGTCTTCCTGCCCCCACGAATCACAGTCCACATTGTTGCCCCAATGATCTTCTACACACCTCATGGGATCATGTCCCTCCCCTGAGTCAAGCACTTTGATTGCTATTTAAATCTGAACTCCTGCCCAACATGTGAGATTCTCCTTGAGGCGGACTTTGCCTGCCTGCCCTCACCTGTTGGAGTTGGGCCATAATGCACCAATTACAGCTCCCCACCTTGTGGCTCCACGTCCAGCTCCCATGACTGTCTTGCTGTTGTTTTGGCTGGGGATCCCTCTCCCTGCATCTAGTAAGTGAACGACCTTCCTTCACAGACAGGTGTCTCATCTCCTTTGACATCTTGGCCCAGAAGTCAAGGTCAGAGAAGGCCAAGAAGCCAAACTTGGGTTGGGAAGCAAACTTGACCAGAAGGGAAGTTGGTGTGCAGTAGTCTTGACTGCCTTTTGGTCACTTACTTTTACTAGTTAAATCTTTATTTGGTCATTTTGTGTGGGGAAGGGTTCCTCTCTCATTCTCCTTTCTCGCAGTAAGTCAGCATTCATCCAGTCTACTCCAGGCATTAGACTCTAAAAAGGGATAACTCTGGGAGTGTGCATGTGTGTGTGTGTGTGCATGCTCAGGGTTCCACATCTTGACAACCCAGATTCATTGGCTAGCAGAAAATCTCTTGAAGTGCTGCCTTGGTTTTAAGAACACCATGCGACTATTTTCTAAAGGGCTTTCTTTGACGGTGTTTATCATCAGGTTCTTTAAAGGGCTATGTTTCCCACTCTGCTGGGATACCTACTTGCACTTAAAGATAATTAAAGTAATTTCATATATGTAAGTGAAGAAAAGGGATAGCTCACTCATTGAAGTGGATTTCTTGTCCGAATTCTCTTTGGGGAAAGCTCTGTGACACCAGGGTTAAGTCATTTCAAGAAATGTGAGGCTTCCACATTATGAGCAGAGCTGAGCCATTTTGGTAATTACCTTTTGCAGCCGTTGGGTGTCCTGGGAGGGAAGACATAACTCTCCAACAACCTGCAATTATAAAATATGTCAGCATATACAGAAGGTGTCACAAATGTATGCACATTTTAAGAAAGGAAAAAACTGTATTAAAATTGTAATACTCAATAAGATGAATACAAGTCACGTTTGACTTCTGTAATTACAAGAGGGGCCCAAAGTGGTTACCATCAGTATCCAGACATTTCTGATGATGGTGAACATCTCTTAAAATGTATATACATTTTTTTTTGCATCCCTGGCATCTAACTGGATATTACTGTGATTAAAACTGGCTTCTTCCTGGTGCTCTCATTTCTTAGTAAAGCACAGAGTTTCGCCAATGGTAGGTTGCCCCAAATTCTCATTCTGGGAGACTTGAGGGAAAGGAGTTCTTCCCCAGAGACACTGTAACAAGGTTGCCTCTTTTTGTTGGTTCCTGGAGAAGACCAGGGCTAGAGGTACACACTGACTCCAAAGCTTATACCTTCCTAACTTGGAGGTTTGCTTCTTCATGATACTGAACAGAAAGGATGCTTTTAATAGACCATCTGATGATGCAGAAGTTTCAGGAAACTTTAGATCCTCTCCTCAAACTCTGAGTAGAGGTCAACTTCAGGAAGGAAGTGACACCACTTATCAACACCAACAAAGAATTATGAGAAGGACTGCTTTCTTAGGCCAGGTTCCCTAAGAAGCAGAATCTCAGATAAGACATAATGTGCAAGTGTTTATAAAAGAACGAATCCCAGAAGAATCCAGTTAGGGAGTGGGGAAGGTCGTAATTGAGAGTAAGGGCACTGGGTTTTCATACTCTTGCATCATCAGTTAGTCATCAACCATGGCTACCCTGGGGAATAAATTCCAAGAAACCTCCAGCTCTCTGTGCCTGCTTCCTCTCTGTTCCATGTGGGCAGTGTGATGTCTGTAGTCCCCAAGGTGTCCCCTGAAGAGATGCACAGATGCAAGCCACTGGAAGCCAAGCACTGTAAACCCAAGGGAGGGACTCCCAAAACTGGGAAAAGGAGACCCAAGGAGTATATGACACTTGCCATCTGAGATGGTTAATTTTACGTGTAAATTGACTGAGCCGTGGGGTACCTAGATATTTGGTCAAACATTATTTTAGATGTTTCTGTGATGGTATTTTAGGATGAGATTAACATTTAAATGAATAAAGCAGATAGCCCTCCCTTGTGTGGGTGGGTCTCATTCAATCAGTTGAAGGCCCAAATATAACAAAAGACTGATCCTTCCTCAAGTAAGAAAACATTTTGTCTGCTTTGGAACTTGAAGTGAAACATCAGCTCTCTCTGAGGCTTGAGCCTGCTGGCCTTCAGACTGGAACTAAACGTTTGGCTTTCCAGGGTCTCCAGTTTGCCAACCCACCATGCAGATATTGGTATTTGCTCACATCCCTAATCAAATAAATCAATTCCTTATAATAAGTCTCTCATATCTCTCTCTCCATGTAGCTTTAGATATGAATAAAGTATATATATATATAGACACATATATACACAATATATAATATACAATGGGGTATATATACACTTGTTCCTATATGCTATATGCGTTTCATGTGTGTGTGTGTGTGTGTGTGTGTGTGTGTGTGTGTATGTTTATGAAAAGACTTCATCTTCCATCTTGATTCTAAACAGATGAACATTTTGTTCTGAAGATTCAGATGCAATGAATTTCTTACACTGTCAGAATCTTCTATAATTCTTTGAATGAAAACTGCATAGTGAAATGCAAGTAATCTTTAAATGACTGGAAAAAGGGAAACAGAATAAGACAACAAGTGGGGCTGGCAAGATAGATTTGTTGACCAAATATAGCAGCATGGAATTCAGTGCTTGAGATTGGGGAGTCTATTCATTCATTTCACAGATTCTCACTTTATCCCTATCCCTCCAAGGTCATAGCATTACTGGGACCAGGGGACTCTGAGATAAAGTGGAAGATACATCCCTTCACCTGAGGAACACAAGAAAGGCCATAACAGTGAGTACCTAAAGAAAGGTACAGATAGATAGTCTTTGATATTCCAAGGTGGAAGAGTTTACTTCCTTAAAGATGGGACATTTGACCTGGACTTTCTTAGATAGACAGAGAGAAAGCAGAAGTAAGGACGCATAGGATGGGGGGATGGGCTTGAGGAACTAAAGAAATGCAGCCAAGTAAAAGTCCTGGAAAAGCAAATCTGACAGATGGTTGGGCAGAATGGAAAGATCGTCCCTGTAACCCCAAGCTAATAATTTCAGGCTTAAAAGTCTAAGAGGTGAAGGAACCAGTGAAAATTTTTAAGAGGATGATGGCTTGATTACACTGCCTTTTGGGGGTCTATCACTCTGGGGATGTTTGGAAAGGAATAAGAAGGCACAATCTTGTAGAACAAGAGTCTACTTTAGAAGAATCCTCTGTAATTGTTCAAGTGAAAAATGATGAAAGCCGAACATTGAGGATGGAGAGAAAATGATTCAATATACATGATAGATCTTAGAAGCCAGTCAGATGAGGAGTGAAGGAGACAGTATGGTTGGCAGTGACTCCAAGTTTCTTGACTTCAGAAATTGGGTGGATCATTCACTCACAGACAGAATAAACTGGGAGAAGCAGGTCTGGAGGAGAGATGGCAAGTTAAGTTTTGATCTTGTAATATTTGAAATATCTTTGGGACTTCAAATTTGAGGTGTTTATTAGATGGTTGAATAGGTTTAAAACATAAGAGTATTTTTGACTGTAGTTTAAAATATGAAATACATCAGCATTGGGCAACAGTCAGTTCATTCAACAAATATTTACTGAGCATGGACTATGTGTCAGACACTGTTCTAGGCACTGGGGACAAAATAATGTGCAATAATGCCCTGTGAAACTTCCATAGCGGCATATGGAGTAAATAATAGACAAATACAACATTTAGACTATCAAATGGCGATGGAAGCCCTTGAGAAAAATGCAGTGGGAGAGGGGCAATGGGTAGGTTGAGCTCCAGGGGCAAGTTTAGAAATAATGGTTAAGAAAGCTCTCACTGATACGGTGATATTGAGCAAAGAACTAAGGAGGAGAAGTTGTGATCCATGTGGATGGGAAAAGCATCATTCCAGGTAGAGGGAACATCATGTGT
The DNA here is from genome assembly GCA_963574415.1 of Tarsius wallacei. Lineage (NCBI taxonomy): Eukaryota > Metazoa > Chordata > Mammalia > Primates > Tarsiidae > Tarsius > Tarsius wallacei. The sequence goes on along the minus strand of CAUYQG010033342.1, from coordinate 12,426 downwards.
AAAGCTCCCAGGTGAAAAGCTGCAGAATGTGTGTTAATAACAGCAAGAATGTCAGTGTGTTTTGAGCCGAGTCATCCAGAAGGAAAGTGGTAAGAGGTGAGGTCAGAGGAAAAACAGGAAGCTAAGTCATGTAAGAACTCGTTGGCTACTGAGAGGTCTTTGGCTTTAATCCTTCGTACAGTAGGGGTTGATTGAAGGAATACAATCAGACCTCTGTGATAGAAACAGACCACAGGGTGAGCTGCCAAAGAAGAAGGCGAGGAGACCACTTGGGAGGCAGTGGTAAAGATTTAGCTTGGTGATTATAGTAGCTCGGGCCAGATGGTAACTGAGGAGATGATCGGAAGTGGTCAGACTCTGGATATCTTTGAAGAAAAAGTCAAGGAAGGAAGACTTTTTGGCAGCTTGAAAATAGTGTGAATCTAAGATTTCCGAACTGAGCAAACTGAAAATATGGAATTGCCATTTACTAAGATAAGAAAGATTGAGAGTACCATTTGAGGGATGATGGGAGAGGAAGAGGTCAGTTTTGAACACTAAGTTTGAGATACCTGTTATTCATCCAAGTATAGAGCTCAAGTAAGTGGTACAGTTTGAAGTATAGGGTGAGGTCCAGGCTGGAGATGAAATGCTACAGTCTATAGGATAAAATGGTATTAAGTATATGTGACTAAGGAAACTAATCAAGGAGGGGGGCAGATAGGAAAGTTGTGTCCAGGAATGTATATAAAATAAAATGGAACATGAGAAGAGGACTTAGGCAAGGCTGAACATAGTACCAGGCTTCATAACATGGACATGAAAGCCCCAGAAATGAATAGAGTCAACCAAGGTTCCCAACATAGAAGACTTGTCCTGAGCCGCCATAAGTATTCCCATGTGACAGAAGTGGAAACCAAGGACCCTAGAAACTAGGAACATAAACAAAGAATAAATTAAAAAAAAATATGTGGTTGAATGGCCAAATTAGGCTGATCTGCCAATATTAGGCAGCTTGCCTCCTGTCTGATTATTTACTGTCACATGAAAAACTACCCCAAAGCTTAGTGGCTTAAATTAATATCAACATCTATTTTTTTCATGGATCTGCAATCTGTCTATGGCTAGGTGAAGAAAGCTCATTTCTGCTTCACTTTCCATCAGTTGAGGGGCTGGAAGCCCAGGGCTGTATTCATCTGCAGACTCTTCCACTCACGTGACCAGCAGTTGATGCTGCTTGGTGGCTGGGATTTTAGCTGGGGTTGTCATCCAGAACACTTACACGTGGTCTTGTTCTGAGGCCTGTAACTCCATATAACATGGTGGCAGTTTCTTTTTAAAAAAATTTTTAGTTTCAAATATGTGGGGTACAATTCAGGGTTAGGTATACAAATGTTCATTATGCAGGTATCCCTTGAAGAGGTGTGCCCTGCCTCCCCTGACAGTTTCCCACTGCTACCACTCCCACTCTTTCCCTCCCCTGGCAGTTTCCCACTACTGCCATTCCCTTTCTTATAGTATTATGATAATTGTGCAAGGTCCACTTATGAGTGAGAACATGTGATATTCGGTTCTTTATTTCTGCAATAGATCACTCAGTATTAAAGATTCTAGGTCCATCCAAGTTGCTGTGAAGTTCATAATTTTGTCCTTCTGTATGGCTGCTTAATATTCCATCATGTATATGTATCACATTTTTTTTATCCAGTCCTCTTTCAATGGGCAGCACGATTGGTTCCATGCTTTTGCTATTGTAAATAATGCTGCAATAAACATGCCTGTGCAGTTATCTTTTTCATTGAGTGATTTGAGTTCCTCCAGGTATCTTCCCGGCAGGGGGATTGCAGAGTCATATAGGAGGTCAATTTTTAGATCTTTTAGGAATCACCAAACTGTTTTCCACAGAGGTGGAAAACACCAACACTCCCACCAACAGTGCACTCCCACCAACAGTGTAGAAGTGTTCCCTTTTCCCCACATCCTCTCCAGTATCTGTTGTCTTTTGAGTTATTGGTGATGGGCATCCTGACTGGAGTTAGGTGGTATCTCAGTGTGGTTTTAACTTGCATTTCTTTGATGGCTGGTGAGGCTGAGTATTTTTTTTTTATGTATCTGTTGGCTACTCATATGTCTTCTTTTGAGAAGTATCTATTCATATCTTTTGCCCACTTTGCAATGGGGCTGTTTGTTTTTTTCTTTTCGGCATGTTTGAGTTCCTTGTAGGTTCTATATGTTAGGCCTTTGTCATATATACAGTTGGCAAATATTTTTTTCTGTCTGTGGGCTGTCTCCCCACTCTCTCAATGGTTTCTTTGGCTTTGCAGAAGCTTGTCAGTTTGATAAGGTCCCACTTGTCTATCTTATCTCTTATGGCATGGGCACTTGGGGTTTTGATCAGAAATTGGCTGCCAGTTCCAATTTCTATAAGGGTATCAACTGCATTTTCTAAGGTTCTTATAGTTTGAGGTTTTATGTTTAGGTCTTTGATCCATTTAGAGTTGATTTTTGTGAATGATGATGGGTAGGGGTCTTGTTTTAATCTTCTGCATGTGGTCAGTCAGTTTTCCCAGCACCATTTACTGAATAGGTTCTCCTCTCCCCAGTGGTTGGTGGTGGAGGCTTTGTTGAAGATGAATTGGTTGAAAAATTGAGGTTTTGCTTCTGGAATCTCTATCCTGTTCCATTGGTCTATATGCCTGTTCTTGTACCAGTACCAGGCTGTTTTGATTATAATAGCTTTATGATAAAGCTTAAAGCCTGGGAGTGTGATGCCTCCTACTTTTTTTTTCTTTTCTTTTTTTACTGAAGATTGTTTTGGCTATTTTTGGTCATTTCCATATGAATTCCTGTATTGTTGTTTCCAGGTCTAAGAAGAATGCTACTGGTAATTTCATGGGTATTGTGTTAAAGCTGTAGATTGCTTTGGGTAGGATGGACATCTTAACAATGTTGATTCTTCCAATCCATGAGTATGGAATATTTTTCCATTCATTTGTTTTATCTTTGATTTCTTTGAGCAACGTTTTGTAGTTTTCATTGTAAAGGTCTTTGACTTCTCTGGTTAGTAAGATGTCAAGGTATTTCATTTTTTTAGTAGCTATTGTAAATGGGATTATGCTTTTTATTTGGGTTTCTGTTTGTTTATTGTTGGTGTTTAGGAATGGACTGTCTTTTGCACATTTATTTTATACCCTGAGACTTTGCCAAAGTACATGGTGGCAGTTTCAAAGAGAACATCCCCAAAAAGTAAGGGCCATATTGCTTTCTAGCCTTCACTTAGACACTTTAGCTATACTTTAGTCATTAGAGCAGGCACAAAACTCCATAAAAACTCAAGGTGGGGGGAAATAGATAATAAACAACTTCAACTTCTTTCTCCTCCTCTTCCACATCTTCCTCTTCCTTTTCTCCTTCTCCTTCTTCTTTAAGTTAAGGTCTCACTCTGTCACCCAGGCTGGAGTGCAGTGGAACAATCATGGTTCACTGCAGCCTTGAACTCCTGAACTCAAGCTATCCTCTGACTTCAGTTTCAAGTAGCTGGGACTACAGTCATGTGCCACCACAACTGGCTAATTTTTTGATGTTTTGTAGAGAAGAGGTCTCACTAGGGTGCCAAGACTCATCTTGAACTTTTGGGTTTAAGCAATTCTCCCACCTGGACCTCCCAAAGTACTGGGATTACAGGCATTGCTCTCGGTCAACTCCCACTTCTTGATGGAAGAATGGCAAAGCTCAAGAAGACTGTGTGGAACCAGACATCTTGCTTTGGCCATTTTTGGAAAATGCAATCTGTCACGCATCCTGGGACATTTTCCACAGTCCAGATTCTTGGCTCCCAGACACACAGGAAATTCATCACTTGCTGGCTTTTTGAATCAAGATACTGACTGGAATCCCAACTTATTATTTACAATAAGAAGAAACTGTCATAGATATAGGACAACTCAAATTCTTTATGCTTTCTATATGCCTGGTGAGCATGGAATCAGAACAAGAGAGTGAGGGATTTGAGAGGATAAATTGAGTGGTAACAGGTCAAAATGAGGTTTGAATTTTTGTCTTGTCAAAGGAATGTGAATTATTAATATTCACCGACTGAAATTTGTGGGGCCTCTCTCAGCATTTCCCTCTGTCATTCTCTTTGTTGTAGCTTCCTTAGCTGACCAGCTGCTCCTGTTAAGTGTCCTTTCTTTGGGTGTGCTGGTCCACTCAGCCTCATTGGTCTAGGTTTGCTGAGAGGAGGCAATCTGCTCCTACAGGTGCAACTTTCTGCTTTTCTTTTCTTGACCTTGGCCTTGTCTTGGTCTTATAGCTTATCTCTCAGAAAGCCATCTTAATTATTTTACTTCCTACTTCTTGTAGGTGTACAACTACCGACAAAAGAGTCCACAGTATTCAAGGTGAGAGAAGGTGGTGTGAACTAAGATGATATTGTTGGGGTAGGAAGGTGATTCAGTGTGAGGAAGAAAGGAGTTCAGGTTGGTACTGTGGACTCTATTGATGCTCCATGCAGACCTTGTCCCCAGGTTGGTTTTATTTGCTAATGGCTATTAGCTGCCTCCTTCTCTACAGAGTTGATCTCGGTCAGTGGAGCCCACTCATCTAGAAATGTGGTGGGAGCGGTAAACTTGTAACCAAAGAGTCACAAGGTAACAAGGCCTGGTCCCCTGCCTTGAGTGAGATAACGCTGGTGTTGCTCATGTTTCACTACTCCCCCATGGCATCAGGTTGATGCTAGTTTCCAGCTACACCCACGTTTTTGCCACATTCCCTCTCTTGTCCTGCCCAGTGTTCATCATTACCTGGTTTTTCCCAGGGACTCTCTCACAGCGGATCACTTGGATGGGAGTCCTCTCCTCAGGCTTTGCTTCTAGGAAGCCCAACTTAAGACAGATGACTGTAAGATTTTTGGTTTGAGTAACTAGGTAAATAGTGGCAACATTTATTGAAGCAGCAAACACCAGGAAATTAGTTTGAGGGAGAAAAAATAAAAGGTTCAGTTTGTACTTACTAAGTTTGAGATGCCTGCGGGACATCTGATAGAGACATCAGGCAGACAGCAGATATCAGCCTGTCTGATATACAGAGATGCCAGAGTCTGGCATCCATTTGTATCCTTTGGATTACGCAAAATTCATTAGTAATCCTTTGGATTACCGACTTGAGTCTATAATTTAGTATGGAGGGTCCAGGCATGGTCTTTTGAAGAAGTGATATTCACTCATGACTTGAAATCTGAGCAGGAAATAGTGAGGCCATGGGCAGAGGAAAGAGCCTCCCTTGCAGAAGGAACAACAGGTGTGAAGTCTGAGTCATTCTTTATTGATGTCAGAGGCAGGGAAGTTCTTAAGTTGTTGATTCCAGATGCAACATTCAACCATTGTCAGAGTGGGCAAAATTTCTCGAAACTGATGAATTTAGGGGTATTTGCTGCTGAGTGACATCTTCATCTTATTTTCCTGGTGTTTTTCAGGCAGATTGTATCCTCATCAATACGCAAAATTCATTAGAAAATCTTACACACACACACGCACATACACACACAGAGAGAGAGAGAGAGAGAGAGAGAGAGACATATGTGTCAAAGAGCTTGTTATTTTGTACTGTCAAGTGATACCAGGATATGCAGAGGCAATAGTCACAGGAAGCAAGGAGCATTCAGAGTCCAGGGTCAGCTAGCTGAATGCTCCCTGGGAGAAATAAATTGTAATTCTGATTATAAAGTTTTCAAAGAAATGCAACAGTGAGAGAGGGAGTGAAAGTGAGCAAGAAAGATAAAAATGAGGTAAACGCCTATTGAGGGAAGGGCAGTGAGGAAGAAAGCAAATATTGACCTAGCTGGAGAGAGGATTGGATGCAGAGAGCCACCATGTGCGGGATAAAAGTTGGACAGAACCAAACCCATAAGGAGAAAGACTCCAAATGCAAGAAATGGGACCAGCTAGTCCCTGAACTGGAACCATGGAACACAGGCCCAGCCTGCTGGGAGCATTTTTGAAATATATATATACAAAACTTCATTTTATTATGGCGATAGGGGTACAAGTCAGGATTAAGTACATAAGCAATTTACATATAGGTGAAGTTTGGGACTCCAACTGGTCCTCACTTCCCCTGGATTAGGACCAGGTACCCTTTGTGTTGCTACATGGCTCCCCTCCTTCCCTGGCAGTGCCCCACAACTGCCGATCCCTCCCTTGTACTGTTGTGATTAATGTTTAAGTCCCACTTAAGAATGAAAACATGTGGTATTTGGCTCTTTGTTTCTCTGACAGATCGCTAAAAATTATTGTGTCCAATTCCATCCAATTTGCTGAGAAGTTCACAATTTTGTCCTTCTTTGTGACTGTGTAATATTCCATTGTGTGTACATACCACATTTTGTTTATTGTTGATTCCATGTTTTTGTTATTGTGAATAGTGCAGCAACAAACATGCATGTGCTAGTGTCTTTTTCATAGAATGACTTGATAGAGAGAGAGAGACTATCTGATTGTAATCCTTGCTGAGGGGCATTTAGCCCAAGAGCTCATCTTGTGGTAGAGGACAGGGAGCATGTTACAGGAGAGAAATGATCACACCTGGCCTTCTCTGGGGAGAAACTAACTCTCCATATAAAGAAGAAAAGCCCCCAGGGAAGAAAAGACCTTACAGAGCCCATCACTGAGGCCTTTGCAGATAGAACTGATGAAGAGAGATATAATCAAATGTCCTTGCTGCTAATATGCATGTTAAGAACTTGAGTTATTTTTATGTGCGATGCAATGGTAATTAAAGGCCCAAAGGAAAAACAACACGTGACTCAAAGGACAGCTTAACTGAAGAGAATACACCAAAATGGAAAATGATTCAAGCTTCCCTCAAATCTTTCTCTTTGCCAATAAAATAAGAGAATCAGGCACGTCCTCGTAGGAGTCACTCTGTTCAGATCTGTTGGTTGGTTTGCTGTTTCTAAAGAAAGATGGTAGCAAGGAGAGGTGGTGTCAGGCCTGTGTCTGCTCTGGCTCTGTGAGCTTGGGCAGGTCATTTATTTCTTATAGAGCTTCGGCTTCTCTTTTGAGAAATGAGTAAGGAATATTTTTATCTCTGAGATTTTTTCTAGATTGAAAATAGTCGGCCGGGCCCGGTGGCTCAGCCTGTAATCCCAGCACTTTGGGAGGCCAAGGTGAGTGGGTTGCCTGAGCCTGTGGGTTCGAGATCCGCCTGGGCAACTTGGCGAGACTTCATCTCTACAATAAATCAAAAGAATTGCTGGGCATGGTAGCACGTGCCTGTAGTTCCAGCTACTTGGAAGACTGAGGCGGAGGAATAACCGGAGCCCAGCAGGTCGAGGCTGCGGTGGCCGGGAGCGGCCACTGCACTCCAGTCTGAGCGACAGAGTGAGACTCCATCTCAAAAAAAAAAAAAAAAGAAAGAAAATAGATAGATTCCAGAGTCATTTATTTCACTTGATAATGCCACATGCCCCAGAGTTCAGCCAGCCAGAGACATTAGGAAGTTTTTGATAAGTGAAGGCAAAGAAAGAATGCCCACGAGGAGGAATCCCAGTTAATTATTGTGAGCTGTCTTCACAGCCCACACTTCCTGGAGTGTCTTTTCCAATGTTTATTCTGCTGAGACACAGTGATTAAAAACAAAACAAAACAAACAAACAAAAACTCTACCTATGTAACTTTATCATTTGTCAGTGGTCCAAAGCAAAGAAGTAGAATAGAAAAAAAAGCAGCAATTTCAATTCTTCCTTCCTTCCTTGAAGTCTTGAGAACTTAATTTAACAAGATGTTCATGGTTTGTTCACAGAGATTTTCAGGGTGTCCTTTCATGTGCATATACAGAATAGTTCCAAAGTGCATTCTCACAAGTAGGTTCAAGTAAAAAGAAAATTTTCCAAAATGGAAAAGCATGTTATTTACCATCTTTTAAATTCAACATTATCTTTGTATTTTTTTAAGTATTTGGTGCAATGACAATTAATAGCACACTAAATTTAAGAAAAGTTATTTACAGAAAGAAGGCATCTTCCATATGTCCAGTTATATTATTTCTTATTTTCTAACTCAGCCTTAAAAATAATCAGGGAAGCCCAGTGAATGTCATTTAATTTACAGGAGTCCCATGGTTTTTCTCAAGTGAAACTATATTTATATATTGATGAATAACAAAACTTTTCTGTAAAGAATGCTCTACCTGAGTTCATTAGGATTTAAGTTGGACATATTTTTATAGAAATGATGACTTTATTACTAGATTTTTAAATAATCTGCATAATATTTGCTTTAGTGAACAGAAAAAATTGTTAGTATAGTTTGTTGGTTAAGTTCACTGCATTGGCTGACACCATAGATGTCAATATTCAGTTTTGCTACAATCTGGCAAATTCACCTTCCCCAAATCTAGAGATAAAGGTGAACACTGAGAGTCACAGCAGAGACCTGCTTACATGGAGGAGAAGCTACAAACAAAAATTCATCATTCTGATGAATTTCTGGAGGTTCAGTGTAGACTAGCATGTGAAGGAAAAATTCTTGGAAGACATCCAGTTTTTTTTTTTTGAGTCAAAGTCTCACCCTGTTGCCCAGGCTGGAATGACACGTTCATGGCCACTGCAGCCTGGACCTGCTAGGCTCAGGCAATCCTTCCACCTCAGCCTTATAAGAAGCTGAAGCCACAGGCATGTGCCACCATGCATGGCTTATTTACTTATCTATCTATCTATCTATCTATCTATCTATCTATCTATCTATTTTAGAGACAAGGTCTCACCATGTTGCTTAGGCTGATCTCAAACCCTTGAGCATATAAATCTTCACACTACAGGACTATTTACCTCAGTTCCTACTATCTGATACATATCCATCATTCAACAAAAAAATTACAAGGCACATACAAAAAGGAAAAAAATACAGCTTGACGAGACAAAGCAAGCATCAGAACTAGACTCAGGTGGGACATAGATTTTGGTAGTATCAGACAGGGAATTTAAAATTACTATGACTAATAAATAAAGAGCTAATGAAAAAAGTAGACAAGGTCAGATGCAAGAAAAGCTTGATAGTATAAGCAGAGAGTGGAAATTCTAAGAAATAAATGAAAGGAAATTCTAGAAATAAAAATACATAAATAAACATAAATAAAGAATGCCTTTGATGGACTCATGAGTAAGCTTAACAAGGTTGAGGGAAGAATCAGTGAGCTTGAAGATAGGTCAATACATACTTCCCAAACTGAAATGCAAAAAAACCCCAGAATGATAAAAATAGAACATCCAATTAAACTATGGGGGCAATTTCAGAAGATAAAATATACATGTAATTGAAGTACTAGAAAGAGAGGAAAGAGAGAGTAGAGTAGAAGAAAGCTTTGCAGTAATAATATCTGAGAACTTTTCAAAATTAATAACAGACACCAATCCAAAGGTCTGAAAAGCTCAAAGATCATCAAGCAGAATAAATACAGTAAGCAAAATATAAAACCTGCAAACCAAAGCTCGAAATGCCTGGGTACCTCAAATGTAAACTGCAAAAAAAATCAAAGGCAAAAAAAGAAAAATCTTGAAAGAAGCCTAAAAACACCACATTATTTATAGAAGAATAAGGATAAGAATTGCAACAGATTTCTCATCAGAAACTATGCCAGCAATAAGAGAATGGCATGCAATATTCAAAGTGTTTATTGTTGATAGAAAAAGAGAAAAAAAACACTAATATAAAATTCTATATCCAGTAAAACTTTTTGAAAGTAAAGGGGAAATAAAAATTTTCATAGACATCAAATACTTATGGAATTTTTCCCCAGCAGACCTGTACCTCAATAAATGGTAAAATAAGTTCTTTAGGGAGAAGAAAATGACATAGGTCAGAATCTTGAATTTAAAGTCATGTGCTGCATAATGACCTATCAGTCAATGACAGATCACATATATGTTGATGGTCCCCTAGGATGACAATGAAGCTGACAAGTTCCTATCACCTAGTGATGTTCTATTCACTATAAAATCATTGCATCACAGCACAACACATTACTCACATGTTTGTGATGATGCTGGTATAAACAAACTTACTGCACTGCCAGTAAAATAAGTCTAGCACATACACTTATATACAGTGCATAAAACTTGATAATGATGATAAATGACTCTGTTACTGATTTATGTATTTGTTATACTATACTTTTATTGCTATTTTTGAGTATACACATTCTACTTATTAAAAAACTTTACTGCAAGACAGCCTTTCGCAGATCCTTAAGAAGAAGGCATTGTTGTCTTTAGAGATGATAGTTCCATGCTTGTTATTGCCCCTGAAGACCTTCCAGTAAGATATGATGTGAAGATGGAACTTGGCCGGGCTCGGTGCCTCAGCCTGTAATCCCAGCACTTTGGGAGGCTGAGGTGAGTGGATTGCCTGAGCCCGCGGGTTTGAGGCCAGTTCGGCCAACTTGGAGAGACCTCATCTCTACAATTAAAAAAAAAATTAGCTGGGTGTGGTAGCACGCGCCTTTAGTTCCAGCTACTTGGAAGGCTGAGGCGGAAGGATAGCCGGAGCCCAGCAGGTCGAGGCTGGGATGGCCGGGAGTGGCCACTGCACTCCAGTCTGGGTGACAGAGTGAGACTCCAACTCAAAAAAAAAAAAAATGGAACTCAATGATATTGATTCTCCTGATCCCATATAGACCTAGGCTAATGTGTGTATTGGTCTTAATTTTTAACAAAAAAGTTAAAAAAGTAAAAAAAATAAAAACAGAGAAAGCTTATAGAATATGGATATAAAGCAAAAAAATTTTTGTACAACTATGCAATCTGTGTTTTAAGCTAAGATACAGAAAAGTAGGAAAGTAAAAAATAAATAAAGCCTATAAAGTTAAAAGTTATAGTAAGCTAAGGTTAACTTATCATGGAAGAAATAATTTTTGAAAATAAGTGTAGTGTAGCCTAAATGTACAGTATTTATAAGGTCTACAGTAGTGTACGATAATTTCTTAAGACTTCACATTTAATCACTACTCACTCACTGACTTACTCAGAGCAACTTCCAGTCCTATAAGGTCCATTTATGGTAAGCGCCCTATAAAAATGTACCATTTATCTTTTTTATACTGTACTTTTAATGTATCTTTTCTATGTTTAGATGCACAAATACTTACCATTGTGTTACAATTGCCTACAGTATTCAGTACAGTAACATCCTGCACAGATTTGTAGCCTGGGAGTCGTAAGCTACACCATGTAGTCTAGGTGTGAAACAGGCTATATCTTCTAGGTTTGTGTAAATCCCTCTATGATATTTGCATAATAAAATTGCCCAAAGGCACATTCTTCAGAACATATCCTTGTGATTAAGAGAAGCCTGGGCTATACATATACAGTCACTAGCCAGTTGTGGTGGCATGCACCTATAGTTCCAGCTACTTGGAAGGCTGAGGTGGAAGGATCGCCTGAGCCCAGAAGGTCAATGCTGCAGTGCCCACGAGCATGCCACTGTACTCCATCCTCAGTAACAGAGTGAGTTTTTGACTCAAAGCAAAAAATAAAAAAACCCACAATACCCAGGTATATATTGTTTACATAAAAACCACTTTAAATATTGACTCTCACAGGTTAAAATTAAAGGAATGAAGAAAAAGAAACCAGACAAGAAAACTGGAATAGATGTATTAATCTCAGACAAAGCAGTCTTAAGAACAAGAATTGTCAGAGATAAGCAGTGGCACTACATAATAATTAATGGGTAAATTTTTGAAAAGGACCCAACAATCATAATGTGTATGTATTTAACATCATCAAAATACATGAAGCAATAACTAATATAAATGAAAGACTAATAGACAAATCTACTACTATGTTTGGATAATTTAATATCCCCTTGTCAGTAATTGATAGCTTAAGCAGGCAGAAAAAATCAATGTAGATATAGTTTACCTGAACAACACTATAATCAACTTGCTCTAATAGAAATTTATAGAATACTGCATCTAACAATAGCAAAATACACATTATACTTAAGCTCACATGGAACATTCTCAAACACAGACAACATCATAAGCTATAAAACATAACTTAAAATGTCAAAGAGTAGAAATCATGCGAAGTATGTTGTCAGACTACAGTGGAATTAAGTTAGAAATCAATAATAAAAATGCACTTTGAAAATGACCAAATATTTGAAGATTAAACAACACACCTCTATGTAACATATGAGTCAAAGAAGTTTCAAGATAAATTTTAAAATATTTTGAACTAAATTAAGATGCAAATACAGCTTACCAAAATTTGTGGGATGCACCCAAATCAGTGCTTAGAGGAAGCTTTATAGCATTAAATACACATGTGAGAACATAAAAAAATTTAAAATAAATAAGATTTTCCTAAGATTCAGCCATAGAAAGCTAGAAAAGAAGAGAAATTTAGGCCTAAAGCAAGCAGAAGAAAAAAGAAATAAAAATTAGAGC
>CAUYQG010033341.1:0-20612 GCA_963574415.1 Tarsius wallacei | reverse complement strand
CTTTCAAAATCAATTCCTAGGAGCACACCCTTGGCTTTTGCCAGAATATGCTCGCTAATTCTTACACTTTTGGTGAGGTTTCTTTTCTCCTGTATCATGTCCAATCAAGCTTTGCTAGGATTTAACCCTAGTTGGAGGCTTGGCAGCTGCTGCCTTGAGGGAATGAGTAGCAGCCTCTGCAGCGTCTTGTAGCAAGGACAAGGTCTTAGAGAAGGTGAGCTACCTCTACAAGCCCACAGTACTCGGTCTTAGAGAAGAGTGGGCTGCTTCTCCAAGACCAGAGGGTGCAGTAAAGAATGCAGAGTCAACATCTGCAAGGACATCCATCCAGATGCACCCATGGCATATTTCGAGTTTCTAGGCTTTGCCCATCAGGGTCCTTTCACAAAATACGTAGGGCTTAGTTGAACATTCGGGTTTCTGGAACTCTGCAAACTTAACAGTTAGATATTCAGCCTGAAGCTCAGTTGTTTCACTCCTTCCATTGCAGGAGGTAAGGCCTTCTTGGACGCCCCTTCCCTCCATTCCGTGGGTCACCAATACAGCCTAGCAGTAACTTTCCAACTTAGCTGATCCTGTAGATGTTGTTCTCTCCCCTAGTTTTAAGAAGACTGCATCTCTGAACCTCCTGGAGAATTCCCCTCCCTGGGGATAGTTTCCCAAATTGCCACCGGTGTCTGGGGTCTCCAAAACCGCTCCCAAGTTGAGTGACTTGGTAGGAGGAGCTACAGGACTAAGCATAGAGTTGTATTCACAACTACGATTTATTACAGAGAACAAAGCAAAATCAGCAAAGGGAAAAAGCTTGAGCCAGAGAAAATCAAGGCACAAGCTCCAAGAGTCTTCTCCCAGTCAAGTCACACAGGATGTGCTTGACTCCTCTAGCAATGATGTAGAACAAAATTGTTGTCCACCAGGGATGCTTGCCTGATTAAGCCTGAGAGTCCAGATATTAGGGGAAGTCAGACATACAGGTACCCTCTGCTTAACATGCACCAAAATTCCAGATTCCCAAAGAAATGTAGGTGTTCAACATAAATCCTATTGTGTGAACAAACATTTCAGGCACAGTTAACCACCCTCATCAACTAGGGAATAGAGGGAATACCCCTGAGATCCAAGTTGCTGGACACTAGCCAAGGCCCAATCTTGCAAGCAGGACTAAGAACAGCAGCTTCAGCCCTGTTGTGTTAACTGCTTTCTTCACACCATCTGTGAAATATTTAGCAACTGAACCATGATGTTGTGCCAAGGACTATATGTCACTGTTTTTATCCTTTGGGTGGGAGATGAGGAAGGTCTCAGCCTACTTATTACCTGTTTCCTCAGGTCACATTCCTGGTCCACTTGTGTTAACCTAGGTCCTCTAAGAAGCACACACCAACATCAAAAAAGGTGTGCAACAGATTTATTAGGAGCAATGCCAGTGAGAAAAAACAGTTAGGGAGTAGGGATTGGTGGGAGGCAGCCACATTACAAGGCAGGTATGACCCCAGGTGAAGGGTGAAAGGAACTTAAACGGCAATGTCATCCTAAGGGAGTTTGGCCTGACCATCCGGGTGTCCTCTAGCTAACTTGGAGAAGTCATCACGTAATATCCCAGTCATTGGCTGGCAGCAGCGTGGAGAAGTGTAGCCTCAGCATGCACACAGGGACAGATTTCAGAGTGCAGCAGCTGGACCTTCAGTAAGAAATGTTTCCTCCTGCAGGGGAACTGAGAGATGCATTCTTGTGGCTGCCACCACGGTGGTTTTGGCTCTCAAAATACACCTGAAAAAGGTTTATTATTAAACAAATACTTTGTACCAACAGTGCAAAGTGATTTGCAATTCTTTTAAAGTGTTTTTTTTTTTTTGGAGGTTACAGTTATAAAATCACCTAAAATAAAACACTGATTGACAATGAAAATATAAGTTACCATTAGAGTTTCATAAATTGAACAATATTTTATGAGGATGAATTCTGGGGAAGACTTTTTTTCAAATTACTTGGCGAACTGAGAGCTTAAATCAACACTCAGGAAACAGATATGTATTAGCACTAAATCAAGGTTAGTCAATGACAAAAAGTATTTCTAAATGTTCAGAATTCAAGTCACTTTCCGAAATATGATTTATATTAATTTTCAAGTGTTATCTAAAAATTATTTTACATATAATTTGGAAAATTCTACACTATATATACTTAGATGTTAAAATGCAACAATATCCTCTGAAATAGCATCTAATAGGATTGGTTTTCTAATTTTTATCAGTGGTCTTCTTATAGATATCATCGACAGTCAATATTTGTAACACAAAACTAAGACAAGTCTTTTGCATGGGCTTTATGACACATGTTGGTACAAATAATAGACGATACTAGAAATAATAAATTTAATGTGAAAGAAACAAAAAATGTTTATTTTTTTAAAAATGAGATCAATATAACTTTAATGTAGAAGATGCCATCTTTATTTACAGACTAATAAAAAAATATTAAACTCAACTAGATATAATACATTTGTCATAAATGCTATATAATAGATTTGAGGCTGACCATAAATGGAAGACTAAAGAGGTGGAATAGTGGATTACCTAATAAAGATGTCAAAAATGTGTAGTTTATACGAATCAATACTATAGTTTTTTTGTTTCTAAGCATGAAAACAAAGTAAGTCCACTGTGGTAGGGAAAAAAACAAAAAACAAAACAGCACCATGGACAATCTGTACTAACTTTTGATAACTGTTCAGTTATAATCAGTAAGACAGACAAAACTTCATCTTTCTTAAATCTATTTCAATAATAGTCCCATAACTCAAGTGCTGATTTTTCATCATATCCATAACAGAGATACTGTACTGCAGAGGAGAATTTTAGAGGTTAAGTGTAAATATCTATACTCACACACACACAATCCTCAGGCTCTACTTAAAAGGTCTTCTCAGCTATTCTGTTTGTGTATGCATGTGTGTATTTTTCTTTTTCTTTCCCTTTTTCATTATAATGGCTTTGTAATAGTTTTCCTCTAATCAGTTTGGTTTTGTCTTAGAAGCTTCAGTGTTATATATGTTTTTCTTCCTACAAATGTGAAAATATTAAAAGTTTCTCATTCAGTCCTTTAGAAAAAGTCTGCAATTTTTAGTTCATCCCCAAGATCATGTATTCATTCTAAAATGAACTCTTACCTAGATACTAATATCCGACAGGAAGCTCACAGTAGTATGTGAGGAACAGTGCTTAGGCTTGCAAACCACGGTGAAGCAGGAATGAAAAGAAAACTGACCTGTGGAATTTTAAACTACTCGGAAAACTTTTCATTTTGTTTATTAGCCCTTGAAAGGAATTTATATTAACCATCTCACATAATCCTTCAAATTACATGGCAACCTCACAAAAATTCCAATTCAAGGTTCGAAAAAACTCTTTATACACTTATTAGGTAGTTCTCTAAAAGCAAAGGGTTACAGCTTACATTTCCTAAGGATTCCGTCGTGATAGAGAAAGGATATTCTCTGAAAAAAATGCCATGGTCATTCCATCCCAGGTTCTGTTTTAAGAATAGCATGATTTCATGTCACAGCAGAAAGTTTTCAGAAAGATCTGCTACAAGTGGATTTTTTTAAACTAAATAAATACAATGGCTAAAATTCAGTTTGCAGATTTCATGTCATGCATGGGGGTATGTGTTTGGCATAGGAAAATGCATATGAGAAAACAATTTTTTACTTTTAAGAGGCCTATCCTGTCAAGAGCAAAGAATAACATATAACTTGCTTATTCATTTGTACAATTAAATACTAGGTTTTACGTGGAGGCAATGTTATGCTATAAAGTATTTTAATACCAGTAACAACATACTCTATGAAGTGTACTTCCATTACAAATCAACATGGTGATATACAGATGATCAAACTCACCCAAAACAAACCACAAGCGACAGTTAAAACATTAAATTTATAAACAGTGAAATCACAAAATAAAGTATATACATTTTATAGATTTACCTTTGAACAAATATATAGTGTGTCTAAGAAAGACAAAAAAGTGTGTTTTATCACATAACATCTGAATACTAGAAATTAAGATACTGATAATATATTAAAAGCCTCATAGGCTTTCTCCCACTTAATGGTCCCTTAAATGTATATCCTTTAAAACAGTGATCTTAGCAAAATTATCACCTCTTTAAATGCAATGTTTTGATTTTGCCCAACAGAAACAAAAGCCTGCCAAACAGTAAATAATAAGAGAGGAGGTATTCCATGCTTCATTCTGGGACAAGAAAACGCAAAGTCATAGAGTTTACAAATAAAAAGTTCTTTAGTCAAACATACACTGACATGAAAACCCAATCAGAACAATTACTGTATCAAATGTCTTCACCTCATCTTGCCCACCTTTGCCCCTGGCTTTTCAGATGATTTGGGCAAATCAGCTACTCAGACAGAAAGTTGCTGTTTGAATGCATTGTATTGCATGACTTAATAATAAATGTGAGTTTTACTACCAAAAAAATTTACCTTTAGGTGCCAGGACTATTATAGCAAGATAAACTTTATGAACAACTCAAAATGTATGGAACTGTCTTTGAGGATCCTAGAAAGAAAACATCTGAGCTAAACATTAATGAGTAAATGCTCCAATGCAATGCACACAGATCAACATCATGGAGAACAGATATTTTATACTCATCTGCATTTAGCAACCAAAAAAGTAAAATGTATAGTAAATTTTCAGAATCTATGTCTAGCACAGCATTGATTGATAAAAGATTGTTTAAATAAAACTATTTTGTATGCACTGAATAAAGCTGAAAGGCAAACTCAATCATTAGTAATGGATTCAGATATCAGGATGCACAATAAAAAAATTTTTTAAGTCTAAAAACATTCTTTCAGTTAGAAAAAAATTAAGTCAAGCCTACACTTTGGCAATTCATTGAGTCAAGTTCTGTTCTCTGAAATACCACAGTTAACATTCTAGAATATGCAATATGAATTCACTTACTCTCTGCATTTGAATACTATATTTTATAAAATTCCAGTCAGCACTGTCATTCTACTAAATGGAAGAGGAGCCAAATGAAACAGTGGTGTTCCATGTGGCACTTAAAAGTCTGTGATGTCCCTTTGAGAAACACATGCTTTGGTGCTTACAGTTTCAAGAAAATGAAATTGCTTTACATGCAATCGCTAACAGTATACCACAGAAAACAGGGGGTTTTATGCATTCAGAATTGTTCACATGAAGCCCTGAGGTACCTGCCTTTCGTTTAGGCAGCCAACAGCCTCCTTGTCCTATAGTCTTCGTCACCATCTTTCCTAGTGCCCCAAATTCAGAACAGTCTGATTAATAATTGTGTCTAGAGAGACAGTCAATTCAATAAGATTTTTTGTGATACAGACTGTGCAGATCATCTAATTTTGAAGCACTGTCATCTAGTGGAGTTTCACTCGAAGTTCCCAGGTCTCCATTTTCATGTGCGTCAGTAACCGCCTTCTTATTAAATCCTAAAAGAAAGGAAAGGAGAAAAAGTATATACCTTTCAACCTAAAAAAAATACTCAGCTTTACAATTTTGGTGTGCAAAAAACAAAGGAAAGCCTACTATAATTAATGGTAGCAATAAGGCAACATAACAAAGACTTAGATTAATCCAGTTACCAATTCCTAACAAGGGAATTTCTCCTTCCTATGGCAGATATCAAATATTATGCCCATTAAAAAATATCTATTGGGCTTACTTAAAAATTGTATTAAATTTCCTATCAAGTTTTCCGTAAACTTAGAATTGATGCACATGTTGGTGAAATTCAGTTAATTCTAATTATACAAATATCTGTTGAACTGTGAATTATATTTTTATTTTATATTTTGGCTTGCATATTATTTTATTTAATGTCTTTTTACTGAGGCACACTCTAGTTGATTGGTAAAAGTCTAGTTTGTTGGCAAGACAATGTCTAACTAAAATTTAAAGCTACTTTTGGTTGATCTTCAAAATAGATAATAAACTAGTGTATAAACAGGTATTGACTACATCACCTTTTTGTTGAGTATTGACTAACCAACTGATATATTTTTGTGAGTTAAAGCCAGTTAACAGTGATATATCACATGAGCATACATTTTTGGTTATTTGAGTCACGTTTTAAGTGTCTGCAATTTGCATAGGTGACAGAGAAGAGAAGCCTTCTAGCCTCAACTGCAAAAAACATGAGGAAACAAGTCTTTTAAATAGTTTAGTGAAAGACAATGAAACCACATAGAGAGCAGCCCAAGGGTTTGACATATTTTTGCCACAACAGTTTTGTTGAGGATGCATGGCAAAACAATCTTAGCTACCTGTTCTCTTTATGTAGACAATTCATAACGCACATGTTTACCTACCAAAAGGGCACTAGTCTACCAGTTCATCATAAAACTCTACACCAGGAATTCAACATGTTGGTCTCAGGATGCCTTCATGCTCTTAATAAGCATTGAGGACTCCAGAGCTTTTGTTTATGTAGATTATAGTACTGATGTTTACCATATTAGTAATTAAAATTGAGAAACCTAAAAAAAATTAATTTGTTTAAATAGCAATAATAAATTCACCCAATAAATGTTAACATAAATAGCACCTAAGTTTAATGAGAAATAACTCGATATTTTCCAAACAAAAACATTTTAGTCAAAAGAGTAACATTATTTTACAATTTTACAAATCTCCTTAATGACTTTATAGAAGACATCTGCAGATCTTTGTCTCTGCTTCTACTTCTGCTAATCTGTTACAAGGGTATAAAGAAAGCTCCACCTCACATAGATATGTATGTGAAAGGAACTAAAATTTTACAATGTGGAATTTGAAATCTGATTTATCAATGAACTTTTCACACTGTTATATTAAAATCCATTTGCCTATCTTGCATTTTGAATGGATCTTTCACCCTTGTGAAATTTTGTAACATCATGTACTGGTCATTTGAAAAATACTGGATCACTAAATTATGTTGCAATTCTAAAAGTTGACACATTTCATTTTACTATATCAAAAAATCACATTCAGTAATGTCACCATCAACCTCATTACAAAAGATAAGCGTTAGGAAGTTGCCAAGCTCATGATGATTGATGTACATTTTATATAACTCTAATTTTTACTTGAGAGTTCATATTTTATCACTACAATAAATGTCTTCCTTGAAGTGATGGACAAAGAACAGGCATATAAACCAGTAGAACACGATAGAGACTGTGGAAGCAAAACCACAATTTCTCAGCCAACTCATCTTCAACAAAGCCTCCAACAGCCACTGGGGAGAGGATCGATTCAGTAAATGATGCTGGGAAAACTGATGGGCCATAGTCAGAAGAATGAAACAGGATCCCTATCTATCATTATACGCAAAAATCAACTCAAAATGGATCAAAGACCTAAACTCAAAAACCTCAAACTATAAGAGCCTTAGAAAACGCAGGAGATACCATATGCACATTGGAATAGGCAACCAATTTCTGATCAAAATCCCAAAAGCTTATGCCATAAAAGAGAAGACAGTCAAGTGGGACTACAGCAAACTGAAAAGCTTCTGCAAAGCAAAGGAAACCATCAAGAGAGCAGAAAGCCCACAGAATGGGAAAAAATATCTGTCAACTGTGTCTCTGACAAAAGACCCATACCCAGGACTTATAAGGCACTCAAACGTGCCGAGGGGACAAAAACCCATCCCGTTAAAAAGTGGGCAAAAGACATGAGCAGACATTTCTCAGAAGAAGACATACAAACAGCCAACAGACACATGAAAAGATGCTCAGCCTCACTAATCATCAGAAAAACGCAAACCAAAAACCACACTGAAAACCACCTAACACCAGTAAGGATGGCCATCATCAATAAATAAAAAAACAACAGATACTGGTGTGGGTGCAGAGAAAAGGGACCACTTCTACACTGTCGGTGAAAGTGCAAACTAGTTCAATCTCTACGGAAAACAGTGTGGGGATTTTGAAAAGAACTAGAAATTGACCTTCCATATGACCCAGAAATCCCCCCTCAAGGGAATATGCCTGGAGGAACACAAATTGTTCTATAAAAAAGATATCTGCACATGCATGTCCATTGCTGCTCTGTTCACAATAGCAAAAACATGGAACCAACCCTGCTGTCCATCGAAAGTAGACTGGATAAAGAAAATGTGGTACATATACACAATGGAGTATTACACAGCCATAAAGAAGGATGAAATTATGGACTTCTCAACAACTTGGACAGATGCAGAATCCATCATACTTAGTGATCTATCACAGAAACAGAGAACCACATATTCTCACTTATAAGTGCAACATGAACATTTATCACAGTACTAGAAGAAAGGAAATGGCAGTAGAGGGACACTGCCGGGGAGGGAAAGAGAGAGGGGCAAGTAACCACACTAACGGTACTGGATCCTTTACCAGGTGAAGTGAGGTCCAGATGGAGGTTCAAACTTCACCTGCTTGTAAACCACTCACGTACCGAATCCTGACTTGTACCCCACATCTTTCTAATAAAGTAAAAAAAGAAAGAAAGAAAACAAAATACAGGGAAAAATAGCTGCCAAATACTCTAAATAACCATAATCTGTCAGTCATTCTTTCAAGTAAAAACTGTCTTCCACAAAAAAATGACTAACTCAACGACTAGTTGAACCACTTTACTTTTCTCAAGACCAGCATCTTTGTTCAGTATGCAGGACAGGCACTTCATGCATACTTATTATCTCATCATCATATAGAAAACTTAAAAAGACACATACCCAAAGGCCAATATTTAATCAAA
The DNA here is from genome assembly GCA_963574415.1 of Tarsius wallacei. Taxonomy (NCBI): domain Eukaryota; kingdom Metazoa; phylum Chordata; class Mammalia; order Primates; family Tarsiidae; genus Tarsius; species Tarsius wallacei. Next base: position 11,823 of record CAUYQG010033341.1, on the reverse strand, counting down.
TTAACAGTATTTACTATTTTATCAAGAATATTTTTAAGTAAAACTGGCATCATCATCATCTTCTTTTTTTTACTATTAGTTGATGGCAGGGGAGAAAAAAAAAACGCCTTGCACTTGGACACCACCGCCTTGGTCTGTGCCAGTTTTACCCTGACTGCTTTAGTCCCACCAGTGCAAATATCAACACCCACACAAAGACACATGATGTCAGTATTATCATGAAAAGACGACCTCATCGACTCTACTGAAAGATCTCAGGAATCTGCAGAGATCCACAAATCATAATTTGAGAACGACTGCTCTACATAAAACGTACCTAAAGGATAGCAAAAGAAGCCAACCAAAGATTCTCAAGGTACTAGTATCCGATTCAATTTTCAGGAAGACGGCGACGGAACAGGTCAGACCGCGAGTCTCCGCGTGAGTCTCCGCGCGAGTGGATGTGTGCTGGTGGATGCGCGCAAGTCTGTCTGAGGGCGACTCGGGCTCGCGCACCGGGGCCCTCCTCCGGAGGTGACTGCAGCTCCCCACCGCCCTGAGACTGGAGCCCCAGCCCACGGGGTCGTCCGCTGTTCTCGGAGCTCTCCTGAGAAGAGGCCGCGGAAGCAGCTGATCCTCACCACCTGGCGATGGGCCCAAGCCCTCACCTGTGACAGCAGAGCGGCAAGATCCCCAGGATCCGCGGAGAGGGCAGAGGAAAGCTGGGAGGAGCCCCGCCGTTGGAGCCATCTTCCCTGTCCCGGGACCAGGCAGAGACCTGCACTGCCCCGCCCAGCGCCAGCGGCCTCCAACCTTGGACCTAGGTTATCTCCTGGTCAAACTCGGAAAGATAGATGCCCCTCCCCCACGCCGGAACACGTACAGACACTCGGATCCCAGCGGGAGACGTGGCAGCAGTGGCGGCAAGCTGGGCGAGTCCAGATCTGATCCACCCTCCTCCCACAGTAGTCCTGGGGCACCCGACCCATGCTGAGAGCAACCCTATCAGCCTGCGCTGAGAGCAGAGGGGAGGGCTTGGAGATCGGAGCTAAAAGGAAGTTGGAGTCACAGGAACAACCTCAGACGGAGTTTTGCTTTTGGGGTTTTGTTTGTTTCTTTGTGTTTTTTTGCATTTTTTTTAATGTTTGTTTTTTGTTTTAGTTTTTTCTCTTCTTTTTCCTTTTTTATTACATTTTCATATGTGCTTTGTTATTTTAATGCTATTTTTTTGACTTCCTGTTTGTGTATGGGTATTTTTAAGGGAGAGAACATCAATGGGGGGTTTTTGTCAGTTACTGTGTTTGTATGATTGTCTATGTTTTTGTATTTTTTATGTTTTCTGTCTGTGTCCCTCTTCATTTGTCAGTGGGTACGCCTGTCTGTTTTCTTCTCCTAGCTCTCAACCTTGCTCACATCCTCCTCCTTCCTTTTTCCATTCTTTTCCTTATTCTTACCTCATGTCGCTATACCCCCCACCCCCACTGCATGGACAGATTGTAAGGGGGTGAGAAGTGGGTTCAAGAGGGCCCACACACCTGTCAGTGGATACTGGGATCTGCAGATAGTTTCCGAACACAGCTCCCCCTCTCACAACTATAAAAAGTACAGACCCCCACTCACAGTCCAGCTTCAGAATTGAACAAAGTCAGAGGATCCATTTAAGGAAGAATAGGAGATTGAGGAAACAGAAGTAAAAACTATCCCATCCCTAAACAACAGAATTAAAGGGTTTAAAAAAGGGGGGGGGGGGGATATACACAAATGAAGAAAAACCAAAGGAAGAATATGGGTCTCACACAGACCCCTGGGAAGCCAACCACTGAGAATACAGATTTCAGAATGCAAACTATGAAGAGCCCCCAGGATGACTGGTCTCAAACCACAAACCTAGATATTAAGATATTAATAGAATAAATAGAAATGAGGAGACGAGAGGAAAGAATGAAGGAGTTGACAACTGAGATAACAGCAATAAATAATACAGTGAACTAAATAAATAACAAACTGATAAGCATGGAAAGCAGAATTAACCAAGCAAAAGAAAGCATTTCAAAGCTTGAGGACCAAAATATGGAACTAACCCAAACTGTTAAAAACATAGAAAAGAAGATTAAAAAGACAGAACAAAACCTTCAAGAGATGAGGAATTATTTCAAGAGACTGAACCTAAGATGAATTGGAATCCCTGAGGCAGACAGAGAGACAGACACCAACCTGGGACAAATATTCCATGAAATCATCCAAGAAAACTTCCCTCATCTCATCAGTGATGCAACCATTCAAACACAAGAGACTCAGAGAACCCCTACAAGACAACAAATGAGAAGACCAATTCCTATGCATAATACAATAATTCATCTACACAAAATAGGTATTAAAAAAGAGAGAAAGATCAGACTACCTACCTGGGAAGACCAATTAGAACAGCAGCAGACTTATCTACAGAAACACTTCAGGCTAGGAGAGCTTGGAACCCAATCTTCAAAGTTCTCCAAGATAAACAATTTCAATCAAAAATTACTGCAGCTAAGCTTCAGTAGTGGTAGGGAATTAAAATCCTTCCCAGGCATTCAATCCCTAAGATTTTACACTGCCTCCAAACCAGCTCTACAAGAAATACTTAAAGTGTTAAACACAGAAGAAAGGAAAAAAGGAATGACAACACCCTTCATAAGAATGCAGGAAAGACTGAAAACACACATGAATCAACCCAAAAATCAAAAGAAAGACAACAAACAAAGAAACAACAGTAGCAACAACAAGAAACTCTTTAAGAACCTCATGGCAGGGATAAACTCTCACATCTTAATAATTAGCCTAAATGTGAATGGACTAAATGCACCACTGAAAAGACAAAGAATGGCAAAATGGATAAAATATCAAGAGGCAACAATGTAATGTCTCCGAGAGACTTATCTCACCAGAAAGGACACTCACAGACTCAGTAAGAAGATGGGAAACAAAGTTTCAGGTGAACGGCACACAAAAGAAAGCAGGAATCATGATCTTAATATCAGACAAAACACTCTTTAAGCTAACAAAAATTTAAAAAGATATGAAAGGTCACTACATAATGATAAAAAGTTCAATCCATCAACAATAAATATCCATCCTAAACATATATGCACCCAACATAGGAGCACCAACTTTCATAAAGCAGTTCTAGGTAAAAGATATTGACTCTAATACTATCATAGCTGGGGACTTAAATACCCTACTCACAACCCTAGACAGATCATCAAGACAAAAAAATCAACAAGGAGATCCGGAACCTCAACATGATGCTTGACCAAATGGACTTAATTATAATTGATACCTAAAGAACATGCCATCCAACAACCATGGAATATACATTCTACTCATCATCAAATGGAACCACATTCTTGGTCATAAATCAAGCATAAATACATTCCATAAGACTGAAATATTGCCATGCACCTTCTCAGACCACAGTGGAATTAAAATAGATATCAACACCAACAAAGTTCCCCTAAAACCCACAAAGACATGTACACTAAATAGCATGATGCTAAACAACTCCTCAGTCGACATGGAAATCAAAACAGAGATTAAAAGATACCTGGAAACAAATGAAAATGAAGAAACATCTTTCCAAAACCCTTGGGATGTCATGAAAACAGTACTAAGAGGGGAATTAATATCTCTATGAACACACATGAAGAAAATGGAAAGACCACAAGTTAACAGCCTAACAATCACCTAGGAAAGCTGGAAAAGCAAGACTATCAAAACCCTAACTTCAGTAGGTGAATCCAGATCACTAAAATAAAGGCCCAAATTCAGGACTTACAAGACAAAAATATAATATAAGAAATTAACAAAATAAAAGCTGATTCTTTGATAGGATAAACAAGATTGATGGACCGCTAGCTAGACTGACCAAGAAAAAGAGAGAAAAAAAGCCTATTCTAAACACTATCAGAAATGCAAAAGATCAAGTCACAATTGACCCCGAAGAAATACAAAAGATTATCAGAGACTACTATGTACACTTGGAAACAAACTTGAAAACCTAAATGAAATGGAGAACTTTCTGACATCACACAACCTCTCCAGGTTGAAACAAGAAGAAATCGAGACCCTAAATAGACCAATAACAATCCAAGAAATTGACTATGTCATAAGAAAGCTACCTACAAAAAAAGCCCTGGAACAGATGGCTTTCCTGCAGAATTCAACAAAACATACAAGGAGGAACTGATACCAATCCTACTGAAAGTATTCCAGGCAATTGAGAAAGATGGAACTCTCCCAAAATCATTTTATGAAGCTAACATCACATTGATACCCAAGCCAGGTAAAGATCCAACAAAGAAAGAGAACTACAGGCCAATATCCTTGATGAACGTGAGATGCTAAAATTCTCAACAAGATCCTTTCAAACTGGATCCAACAACACATCTCAAAAGTCATCCACCATGACCAAGTAGGCTTCATCCCTGGGATGCAGGGCTGGTTCAGCATTCACAAGACCATAAATGTAATTAAATATATCAACAGATATAAAAACAAAAAACACATGATTATATCATTAGATGCAGAAAAAGCCTTTGATAAAATCCAGCACCCCTTTTTGATAAAAACAACAGATGCTGGAGTGGATGCAGGGAAAAGGGAACACTTCTACACTGTTGGTGGGAGTGTATACTAATACAATCCCTGTGGAAAAGAGTTTGGCAATTCCTAAAAGATCTAAAAATTGGCCTTCCATATGACCCCACAATCCCCCTACTGGGAGTATACCTGGAGGAACTCAAATCAGTCTATGAAAAAGATACCTGCACATGCATGTTTATTGCAGTATTATTCGTAATAGCAAAAACATGGAATCAACCATGCTGCCCATCGAAAAAGGACTGTATTAAAAAAAATGTGGTACATATACACGATGGAATATTACATAGCCATAAAGGACATAATTGTGAACTTCACAGCAACTAGGATGGACTTAGAATCTATAATACTGAGTGATCTATCACAGAAACAAAGAACTGAGTATCACATAGAATTCTCACTCATAAGTGGACTCTGAACAATTTTCATCATACTGTAAGAAAAGGATTGGCAGTAGTGGGAAACTGCTGGGGTAGGGAGGACAGGATTGGCAGTAGTGGGAATCTGCTGGGGGCGGGGGGCATATCACATCAACGAGGGTACCTGCATAATGAACATTTATATACCTAACCCTGAACTGTACCCAACATCTTTAAAATTAAAAATTAAAAAAAAAGTTATCTGACTCTAATAGCGATCATAAGTACTTATACTTTATACATCATTCATTGTATTATGAGAGAAGATTTACATCAAGACAGACTACATTTATATCTACTTGAAATACCATGTTGTTCTTTGTTTCAGAGTCAAGAAAACTCAAATTCTATTTATTTTTCAAGCATCACTTGTAGCTAAGTAACTGATAACATACTTGCCTTAATAGTCCAAGACAAATTCAGAAGAATATATATATAAATAAAATGCTAGCATAGTTACCGGGGTACAATAAACTATAAACTAGAGAAAACTATTCATTCCTTTGGTTTCCCCATCATTAAGATAGTGTAGAGTGAAGGACATCTGAGGCTTTTCTATTTTAAAATTTATAAACAATATATTAATGAAAATTTTAGTGATTTTTTTTTTACCTTGTAACACTTGAATTTCCTCACTTGTGTCTTTGCAACTAGCACCAGGGTTACCACCTCCTTCTAATTCATCAAGGTACAGACGGTAACGATGCCCACTCTCATCTTCATACTCTACATTTTCGTCATCAGAATCTACTTCAGGAGCAACATAAACAACTTCAAATTCAATTTCTCCTCTCTAAAACAGGAAGGGAAAACGAAAAATCAAGTTACTGTAGTTATAATTTAGAAAGGATTTACAAATTCTTAAGTGTAAGAATACCTCAGGTATAACTCCTTTCCAGACAGCAAATAACAAATTTTAGAAACTAAAGAGGTACAAGGGATCTTTGAGGCCATCCTGTCTAGATCAACCCTGTGAATCCTCTCTCAAATAATCTTTAAATATTATGGGATCTTTTTCTACTGGTCACAATATATTTTTGCTAATAGATCTAAAATAAAAAAGGATTTAAGTTTATAGGATTTTGGAACAAATCTTCAGTTTAAAAGTTATTTTTTCATTTTGTACTTCATGCAGAAATTCAGCAAATTCATCTAAATAGTCAGATATTAAATAAACTTGCACGAAAGCATATCACACAAACTTTTCCTTAACTCATTCAGGAAACTTCTATACAATGATTTGCTTCTTAATGAATAGGTCTTGAACCTTTTTCACTTTCACTGAGTACCAGATATAGTATTAATCAAGGTATTGTGTCTAGTAATAATAGTAATTACCGTATTTATTGTACAAAATTATAGTCCTTGATCCTCAGAATAACCCTATTATAGTCCTCTTTCACATGAATGACAAACCTGAGTGAGTGCAGGAGAGAGCAGAAAATTATGAACAAGTATACAGAAAAACAGAAATTTGACTCTAAAGTCCTTGCTATTTCTACTATGCTAGACTAAGTGTGTGATATTTATACTGTCATTCTTGAATAGCAACTTCAAATTCAAGTAAAAAGTTAAAAAAACTCCAGGCTATAATTCTCATTTTATAAGAGACTATAATCACTACACAAAAGTTTGGTGTTTGCAAGTCTCTGATAATTATGGCTTCCCTTTGCTCAAAAGGAAGCATGCCATTTATGACCACGACCCACTAAGTTCATTTCTTTGGTGTTTCTCTTTCCCAGTATTTTAAGGTTATACCTCAGAATTTTAATATGAGCTTAGTGTTTCTTTACAACTAATGACTAATACTTGTAACTCCTTCCCTGTAGCTGTCAGGCATAGGGTAGCACTCTTAGATCTCCCTCATCAGAAAATGCTTTAAAAATACCATTTTACAGAGAGAGATGGTTAATGCAGTTGTCTTCAGTAAAGTTTTATTTATTTTTCAAGCATCACTTGTAGTCGAGTAACTGATAACATACTTGTGCTAATAATCCAAGACAAATTCAGAAGAATATATATGTAAATAAAATGCTAGCATAGTTACTGGGGTACAATAAACTATAAACTAGAGAAAGCTATTCATTCCTTTGATTTCCCCATCATTAAGATAGTGTTACTGAAGGATATCTGAGGCTTTTCTATTTTAAAAATTTATAAATGATATATTAATGGTAATTTTTAGTGATTTTTTTTACCTTGAAACACTTGAATTTCCCCACTTGTGTCTTTGCAACAAGCACCAGGGTTATCACAGAATAGAAATCAGGTGGAATAGATTCTATGGTAACCAGGGTTACCATAGAATCACATCTATGGGTGGCTGTCAGTCAATATGAGAAAGTGCTTCCTAAAAATCAGCACTGTAAGTCAACATCATAGACGGCCTACTCGTCAGCAACTCCTCTGGGTAATGCAACTAACTAGGATGCTACAGAGGAGATTTATGCGTCATGGAGAGTTGAACGAACGAGCTCCAAATTCACTTTCAACTCTGAGATTCAATTCTACATGGGCAGACTACACTGAAGAGTCAAGAAACATCTCAAGGTACTACAAACACCTCTCTAAATTTCCATGTTTTCCACAGGAAAAACAAAACAACATTTCAAATACACTGGATAATAAAATATGACATCTGGGTAGGAATCTCAATTCTGTAATTTAATTGCTCTGCAAATTAAAATCCTTTAATCTCTAAGAACATTAGTTTACTCATTTTAAATAAAAGAGGTGCTAATACTCTGTGACTAAAATCGATCCATTCCTAGCATTGTCTTCTTTGTAATACCTCATATATATATATATAGTGTGTGTGTGTGTGTGTGTCTGTAGTAGTCATTAATGATGTGGCTTTCTAAGTGTCAGGTTCTATTCTGAGTACTTTATATGTATTAACATACTTAATTCTCACAGCTCTATTTCAATTCCTACCACACACGTGAGGAGGACACTAGGCACAGAGGACTTAAGTAACTTGCTCAAAGTCATGCAGCCATAGAAAAGTGTAGACAAAATGGTCCATTTTCAGTAAATCTGAAGCCTTAAATCAAAGGAAACAAGTATCTGTCTATAAACACTTTATTACTTGAGAAACTTCATAGGGAAGAAGAAAGTATTCAATAAATTAAAAAAGAACCAACTAGTAGATTCAATTTTAATTAAATGAAGGATATTTACCTGCTGGGAAAGAATGGTTACAGCTTCTTTATGCTTTGTGTCCCTTAGGTTAACTCCATTTACTGCCAAAATCGCATCTCCAACGTGGAGCCCCCCACATCTGTCAGCAGGTTGCCCTGGATGGATCTCAGAGATGAGGATTGGAACACCATGTTCCTTCCCACCCTAACAAAAGGCAATAAATTAGATTACTCTTTGTAAAGCACAGCCACAGACTGTTCTGGAGATAAAAATCTTCTCTTAAAAATATTATTTCAATAAGTAACTATACTGCCTCTATAAATGCTGGGTGAAATTTTATCTGCAACTTAGGTAATGATAAGTTATTATGGGTATCAAAGAATAAATTGGCTAAACTATTAAATATTCATAAAAATATTTATGTATTATTACTCACAGCACCATTTCGTATCAAGTTTGAGTGGTTACACCAATTACTTTCTGTTCCACAAAAATAACTGTAAGATGAATTCCAATCTCAGGGAAGTTAAAATGTGAAAAAATATGCAATGCAGAATTTTAAAAATACAGCATTTGGTACATATCACTCTCTAGCTTGTATCGTAGTTGTGTGTGTGTATGTGTGTCTTACTTCACCTCCTAAAACTCATATTCTTTGAGGGCAGTACATTAAAAAGATAAGTATTCAATAAATATAGACTAGATGAATTTTTATTATAAGAAACATTTCTACATTAAGGAATACCAGAAAACAATTTATGCAGTGTCTAAGTATTATTAAATGAAAATCAGAGTAGTCGCCTTGTTCAGCAAAGCACTGAGACTACAACAAAATGACTCAGATATATGTATTGTATAATAGGATTGTTCTCAGGAATGTTGTCCAAGACAATTGTTTGTAAAGATATCAAATTAAAAAATCCCTTTATATAATATTTGAAACTAAGAGCCAGTAAAATCTCACAGCTAAGAAATAAGCTAAGAGAACAATAACACATACTCTAGAAGAACAATACAATACAAAACAAATTTCCAATTAGGTCATTAAGTACTGTTTTCATCCTTGGTACTCTGGAGTCTCTCTCCTAAATAAAGGAATTTGTTCCATTAATAATTCTTTCTCTGGTACCTTTACTCTCTCCCTCTCTACTGAATTTTTTCCTATTCAGCTGACAAACAGATTTAACACAGAAGAAAACAGCTATATCTATTTCCAAAGGTTCCTAAAGACATCAGAGTATAGGGGACGGACATCAGAGTATATGCCATGGGAGTCATAATGAAGATGTTAAACTATGCTTACTAAAGGTACACTTAACAGCTGTTAGGAAGATTCACATACAAAAGAATGTTTAGACCAAAATATTAGTGGCCATGGGGATAAATATAGTTATTTACAAACAGAGAATACTCTGTTCTCCAATGGTATCCAACAAAGGAGCAGGATTCTACCAGGCAACTGTAGAAAGAGACTGGAAGCACTCCTTCTTACTGTAATTGAGATGCCAAGTCCTTCATGATCTTCCTTAAGGAGGAGAACTTTTCTAATTGGACCAACACCTTGGCTTTTCTTCAAGGAATCTTGATCCTATTGGGGGGAAAAGAGAAGAAAAATTAGTATCATTTAAACAGTACATTAAACACAATAAACTCATGCTATATAACTTGCTTTTAGAAGTCTTTACTCATTTCCTGTAGTGGACACACAGTATAATGTTAAGAAAGTAATTAGCAGATAAAATGAAAAAATAAAATAGTTGTGTTAATATGGTGAAATTTATAGATGATTTTCTCATCCTCTTGCCAATAATTTTCAAAATATTATTATATTTCTTTTTAAACTGTAGAACTTTACAAAAGTATGTATTCTTTTGTATCTTCGTTGGAACTACCTTAAAGTATCTATCTTCACTGGAAAACACCTTAAAGAGCTACATCCATTTTAACCAATAGAGTTGAAAAACAAATTTCTAATTGGGTCATTAATTACTTTTTTCTTCCTTGGTGCTCTGGAGCTTAACTCTTAAATGAAGAGCCTTGTTCCATGAATAATTATTTATCTGGTATCTTTACTCTGTCTTCCTATTCAGCAGATAAACAAATTCCAAACCTCTTCCAGCCTCAAAATACTGACCAAGTACAAACACAAAACGAAATAGAAACTCTTTAATTCTCTGCTGTTTTCTTTAGCAACTACCCTTCTCCCTCTGTCCTTAGCCTCCATACCAAGTTCATTCCACCATAACTACTTCCTTGCTATTCACATTCAGGACACCGATTTCTGTAATTAGGGTTTTGCCCCTACATTCACAACTCCAATTTTCTTCTCGGTAGTCACTGGTAACCAGTGTTGCTGCATTCAGTTGACACTCTTTAGTCACTACCCTACTTGACGCTGCAAAACTGATACTGTCCACCACACCCTCCTTGAAACTCGCTTTCCTTTGGCTTCTTTGCATTACTTTACTAGACGGCCTCCATCAAACAGCCCCATTATCAGGCTCCTTTCCTCCTTTGCTGATCCTTTTTCTCCCCTCACTCCTTAGTTTCCATCCCTGATCTCCAATTCTTTTTGTTTTATATGTACTTCCCCTGCGTGGCTTAATAAATTCCATGGTTTCAACTGTAACAGATGGTTTCCCTAATATTTCTTCAATGTGGATTTCTCTCCTGAAATCCAGAGTCATATATCCAACTGGATACATCTTGGATTTCCCACTGGCACCTCAAATACTACTTGTCTAAAACTGATCTATCTTTTCTCCACAACTTTCCTTTTATTTCCTTTCTCAGTAAATGCCAGATCTCACTCAGTTGCTCAAACCGAAAACCTAGACTCTTCCTTTTCACTCACCTGCTTAACCAAAAACTGTTAGTCACCAATCAAGTCCTTGTAATTCTCTCAAACCTGTCCTTCCTCTGAAATGCCACCTCCCCTGCCCTCATCATTTTCTCCTTGTTACTAGAGGATCTTTCTAATGCACTTCCTCAATTCCAACTTGGCCCTCTACTGGACCTAGAAATTAATGGGGACTACCAGTGTCATAGAGAAGACAATGGCATAAGTGCTCATTGTCATCCCCACTCCTCTGCCACCAACCCTATGTGCATATCAATTCTTCTTACAATAATCTTGGCAGAGTTAACAAATTATTTTATTATTTATCTGATACTAAGATATATGAACCACTGGGTAAGAGACATGCTTTCATATATTAAGGTATGTATTATCAAGCAACTGTTGTAATGAAGTTTAATAAAGATCTACAAGCCCAGAATTATTTTTGGAAGGAGGGCCCCTTGTAGGACAGGCTTCCCCCTCTAGGTAAGTGTTCTAGGAACCCACTGGCATCCGTGTACCAGCTAGCATTGTTGTGAGAGGCTGTGTTTGGTTCAGTGAATTTTTCTGTGGCAAACAGGTGACTTGTTCTTCCAACATGACAATGTTCCTGCCCACGCTGCGCTGAAGCGTTCAGCAGTTTTTGACCAAAAATGGCATGACCACTGTGTCTCACTCTCCTTATTCACCCAATCTCACCCTGAACAACCTTTGTTTCCCTGGTTGAAAACATTCCTCAAAGGGAATGTTTTGCCAATGTGGAAAAGGGGAAACAAAAAATGGCAGAAGCACTAAAAGGCATCAAAATTG
>CAUYQG010033340.1:0-23424 GCA_963574415.1 Tarsius wallacei | reverse complement strand
AGTGAGTGTTTATTTGCACAATCATGACATGCAACAGACCTAGAGAGGAGCCCACGACCCCTAAAATTTTTTTTTTTTTTTTTTTTTTTGAGTTGTAGTCTCACTATGTCGCCCAGACTGGAGTGCAGTGGCCGCTCCCGGCCACCGCAGCCTCAACCTGCTGGGCTCCGGCGATCCTTCCGCCTCAGCCTTCCAAGTAGCTGGAACTACAGGTGCGCGCTACCACCCCTGGCTAATTTTTGATTTATTGTGGAGATGAGGTCTCGCCAAGTTGCCCAGGCGGGTCTCGAACCCGCGGGCTCAGGCAATCCACTCACCTCAGCCTCCCCAGGCGAGGGATTACAGGCTGAGCCACCGAGCCCGGCTCAAACAAGAAATTTTTTAAAAAAGTTAATGTTTATCATTTTGATGAGAATAAAAAGTGAACCATTCAGTGACTTATTATCAGCAAAACATAAGACATATGTGAGATACAGAAGAAACAGAAAGAATTATGATCTATAAGAAAGGTGTTAGTCAAGAGGTTCAATATTAGTTAATCCTGTGGATAAAGTATAAAAATGACAGTAAATGAAAGTAATTTGTATCAAGACAAACTCCCAATGGAATTAAATGCCTAAGAGGTGCCTGCAGCATACTGATGGATATATGTAATAAAGACAGGAGCACAAGAAAAGCATTTTGTGCTCTGACAATGCCTTGATAACTCTGAACTGCAGCCCTGCTCAGCCCTCAGAGAAGTCCCAGAAGGATACAGTAGTTGAAGAAATTAACAAGGTCACCAGAAAGACATAAATAATGGGATAGTAAATTAAAGTAGAAATGCCTGCAAACAGTGTCTAGCCTTTGCTATTAAGCATACTAGCGTCTACTATGAAGATGTGAAATACATCTGGAACTCTCTGGTCATTTACTTCTTTCCAAGAGTAATTAATGAGCTGTACTTGGTTTTGTATATGTGTATATAAAGTGCCTTGTTTTTGTCTTGTCCACTACAAATTATGAACTAGAGAAATGACACTGAATTGAAAAACTCTTTGAAATGCCGGGATGAGGTACTGCAGCGAGTAAACAACAGCTTTCCCACCTGCCTAGAATCTTCTCAGCTCTTTACATAGTTTGTTACTTCTTGTCCTTTGGGTTTCAGGTCAAATGTTGCTTCCTTAGGCGTGCTTGTCATGACCATTTTTCCTATAGCAGATAGGTAAATCTTTCTGTGTACTTTCTTGTTACACGTTGAGCATTCCAAATGAAAAAAATCTGAAATCCAAATGTTCCAGAATCTGAAACTTTTGGAATGCCAACATAATGTTCAAAGGAAATGCTCAATATTGGAGCATCCTGAATTTTGGATTTGGGATGCTCATCTGGTTATAAAAATAAAAGTAATAAATAAATAAATAAATAAAATATATGTACAAGGGGAGGGAGGGTCCCTTTCAGTATAGGCTTCGCCCATTAGGTAAGTGTCCTAGGAACTCATCAGCATCAGTGTACCAACTTCTGTTGTTTTGAGAGCTTTAATACGGCTTCAATAAATTTTTATTTTTTGATATTTTTTCAACTAATTTGCCCGTTTCTTGATGGGTGATTGCAGGTGCACTTGCCCACATCAAGTTGAGTGTTTAGCAATTTTTGATAAAAAAATGGCATGACTCCTCTGCCCCACCCTCCCTATTCACCTCATCTTGCCCTGGGTGCCTTTTTTTTTTTTTTTCTGGATGAAAAACAGTCCTCAAAGGGAAACATTTTGCTGATGTGGAAGATGTGGAATAAAAAATGGCAGAAGCACTAAAAGGCATCAAAATTGAGGAGTCCAAAAACTGTTTTGAGCAGTGGAAAAAGAATCTCAATAGGTGTACTGCATCAAACAGAGAGTACTTTAAAGGTGACTGAAGTTTAAACATGTAAGAATAAATACACAACTTTCAAAATAAATAAATTCTGGGATTTTTGGGTCTCCCTCATATAGCAGCATGTATGTATATGTGTATATATATATATAAAATGCAAATATTCCAAAATCTGAAAATATACAAAATCCAATATACCTCTGGTGCCAAGCATTTAGAATAGGGGCACTCAACTTACACTCTGTACATTTACTTCTTAACACTTACCTTGCTATTTTTTTTAAAACTGTTTTCCTTTCTCCTGTCTATCTACCCTACTAGAATGTAAACTTCTTGAGAACAGGGATTTTCTCTGCCTTGAGCACTAAAAATATTCTCAGCAACTAAACTTGACACATAGTAGGTGCTAATAAATATTCATCAAATGAACACATTTACCAAATATAAAAAATACTGAAAAATGTTTCCTACGTACACAATCACAATGAATAAATAAGTCTCTTTTCAAAGAAAGACATTTACAATATTTTTTTTTACCGCGTGAACTATACTGTATAAAGTCCAATTATGGTCCACATCTTCAATAATCTATAGTCATTTTTCTAAGAAACAAAAGCTTATCAGTTCTCCCAGAAGAGATTTTTTTTGAGCTGGAGTCTCACTCGGTCGCTCAGACTGGAGTGCAGTGGCATGCTCCTGGCCACTGCAGCCTTGACCTGCTGAGCTCAGGTGATCCTCTTACCTCAGTCTTCCAAGCAGCAAGAACAACAGGCATATGGCACCACACCCGGCTCAGAAGGAATATTAATAGTTATCTACTAAAGAAAAGAATTCCCCATTGGCAGCAGGATATCACTAATGAGAACTACTGATGATATTTCTTTATGGATAACTCAAGGGACTAGCATTTGCTTTAGTCTGTACAACACCAAACATGCCCATTTCAATGCTTTTTGGTTTTTTTGCCCATTTTCTAATTGCATTGTCTGATTTTATTTTTTAATTTTATTTTACAGTTGTGGGGTACATGTGAGGATTTGCTACATAATAAATTACATGCAGGTGAAGTTTGGGCTCTAGTGAGCTTCTCTCCCCGGGTAGTGGTCATGGTACCCAGTGGGTGATTGTTTGCCCCTTGTCCCTCCTCCCTCCCTGCTTTAGCAGTGCCCATTGCTTGTTGTTCCCACCTTTGTGCTCACGTGCTTAATGTTTAGGGCCCTCTTATGAGTGAGAACATGCAGTACTCAGTTTGGTTTTTTTTGTTTTGGTGATAGTTCACTTAGAATGACAGCCAATTTGGATGTTTTGGAGGCCAAGTATAATACTAGTTCAATCTAAGGAACCAACAATAACACCTTTTTGGTTAAGAAAACAGATATATCCATCTCCAATTAAATTTATTCAGCTGTGACCTCCGTCAGAGGCTCAGCGACAAACTGCTTACCTCCTATAACCTTAATGTCCTCTAGAGGTTGAATATAAAATGACATGTTCAATAAATATTTAGCGAATAGTAAATATTCTTGAATGTTTGAAACTTTCATTCATATTGAATGATTGGATGACACTTCCCCTCACAAATAATAATCTTTTTTTTATTTTTTATTTTTGAGTTGGAGTCTCACTCCATCGCTTAGGCTTGGAGGAGTGCAGCAGCACACTCACCGCCACCCCAGTGTTGACCTGCTGGGCTCCAGTGATCCTTCCACCTCAGTCATCCAAGTATCTGGAATTACAGGCACACGCTGCCATGCCTGGCTAATTTTTTGATTTATTGTAGAGATGAGGTCTCGCCAAGTTGCCCAGGCTGGTCTCAAACCCATGGGCTCAGGCAATCCTCCCACCTCGGCCTCCCAAAGTGCTGGGATTACAGGCTTTAGCCACTGCACCCAGCCTGTATTCTTAACTTAGATTATTTTCATGGTCTATATTTACTTAAAATATATGCCCTAAAAGTAAATTAGTTTTCAAAACAGTTATTCTAGATGAGTCAGCAAAATACAGAAATTTCAAGTAGGTCCAAAATGTTACTGATTGAATAACATTTTCACTGTTGCTCAACACATAGTAAGCAAACTATTAAGTAATTTGTTCTAAGTACTTTGTTCATATAATGCTGTGGCAACACTATGAAATGGGTTAGCATTGTTACCCTTATAAGGAACCTGGGGCACAAAGACATTAAATTACATGACTAGGGTCTCACAGCCAGTATATGGCAAAGCTGAGATTAGAACCCAGGCAGTCTGGTTCCAATAATAAGCCTTTTTATAAAAAGCTAAATACAATGAAAAATGTAATTTACATTTTTAATTTGTGAGATATCCCCACCCTCAAAGTACATGTCCCATAGTATAACTCTTTTTTTTAGCTTTTAAATGATTTGGAAAGTTATTTAAATCAGTAAGAAACTATAAAGGAGGGAAACTTGGGGAGTATGGTTCTATTTGACAAAGGAAATAAAAATATTTCTAAAATAAAACAGCAATAACGAATATGTCTACCATTACAGGTGAACATATGATGCATATCTCCCCCCTTCTTAATGGAACTTTCTAAAACACAGTACATACTTCTCTGTAAAAAGAGCACTGCAGACTTCTTTGTAAAAAGAGCATTCTGTTCATGATTTAGAAAATTTTTGCTAAAGTGCATAAACTCTGAATCAGGGACCTAATACAGTGTGATTGGTTGAAATACAGAAAACTGTTTACACCCAATTCTGGCCTCTTCTCCAATTATCTTCATGGTGAACTTCAAGGAGGCACTTTCACCTGCCTTCACCATCCTTTCTCTTTTCTACCTTTCTAGTTTTTGAAATC
Organism: Tarsius wallacei; assembly: GCA_963574415.1. Classification (NCBI taxonomy): domain Eukaryota; kingdom Metazoa; phylum Chordata; class Mammalia; order Primates; family Tarsiidae; genus Tarsius; species Tarsius wallacei. Next base: position 18,749 of record CAUYQG010033340.1, on the reverse strand, counting down.
GATCTTCCTAGATAACTACATAGATGGAAGAAGTATAGGAAACACTACATAGAGAAGAAACACACACGTGCACAATAGCACACACACACACAGAAGCTCAACACACAATGAGCTTAATTTATACAGAATTCCAAGTCAATGGATTTGCTTTTTCTTAAAGCATGCAGTACTCTCTTGGCACATAGGCCTTTTTCTGCCTGCTTCTGAGATTCATTACAGATGGCTAAGGCTGGAAGTATGATGGCTGGATAAGTGGGGCATTACTTGGTCTTCTATCATTCTGATAAAAATTCTATGAGGCAGAGAAAAGGCATATGCCATTATCCTCATTTTTTTTAAGTGAAGAAACTGCAGCACACAGAGAAAGTTAAGTAACTTGCCCAAGGCACCAAGCAAATGTGTCAGAAAATCCAGGTCTTTAAAATGTGCTCTTCTCCTCATCAGATAACAATAATGTCTTCCCCCTTCTCTAGTCTTTCCCACACATATTTTATCCAAGTACTATATGTATTTCTAAATTATATTTTATGTGTTTGCATTTCTAGACACCTCAACCAAATCATCAAATTATAATTTCCTATTATGTTTTCTTTGAAAGTCAGCTTTTGAAATGATACCCATAAATCCTTCAAATATGAAATTAGCAGGAAGAGGAGAGAAAGGATGATTGGAAGCAAAAAATAAGAACAGTTTCAATGACTTTGCTTGGGTAAAGAACCAAAAGATTAAAACAAACAAACAAAGCAAGAATCCTAGGGGGTGGGGGAAGAAGGTTCTTTGTGAGGGACAGTATTTTGCCTCTTTGCCTCTTTATGCAGTAGGTGGAGCTATGGTACTATTTCTTAGGGCTATGGGAAGAGTATAAGTCTGAAAAAACAATCCAATTCACTCCTAAAATTTCCATTTGCATTTTCAAATGGTCCTTTTCTATTTTTGAAACGTTTTTCCTCCACGCTCTAAGACCCTTAAGGTAACCCTGCCTATATCCTTTTTTTCCTCTGGAATGACAGAGGGTTACCACTTTCACAGTAGATCCTTTTGAAGCCATTTTGACAAGGATATTTGGATATACAATAGCACAAAGCAATCTGCATTCCTCTGCTCCATCACTCGATGAGTTTCCTCCATAATTTATCAAAACTATTTTTTAGTCTAAAAAAAATAACTCTCTTCTAATTGAAAAAGGTCCCAGAACAACCACTGGCAAATGGCTTTAAGTTTTCAGTTTTAATGTATCAGAAATGATCGTCCATAATCTCTCATGAAATACACTATTTGTAGAAATTAAATAACAAGAAAAAAACAATTTTTATTTAAAAAATAATCAAAATATTTTGAAAAGTAGTCAAAGTAATTAATTTTGAGTAAGAAAACATTCATTTTTAAGAGTATATAAGAACCAAATAAGTTCACCCTTATGTTGGGAACATTGTATCTAATATTACTGTGATGACTAATTTTTTTGTCAACCGGATGGGCCACTGAGTGTCCACAGATTTGGCTAAACATCATTTTGGGTGTATCTGTAAAGGTATTTTTTGGATGAACTAAACATTTGAATTAGTAGACTGAGCCTCCCAAATGTGGACGGGTCTCATCTAATCCACTGGAGGTCTAAAAAGGTGGCATAGGGGAGAATTTGCCCTCTCTGCCTGGCCATCTTCAAGCTGAAACTTTGAGCTTTGTCTTCTGCCTTTGAACTCAGACTCAGACTGGAGCTTACACTATGGCTGTCCTGGATGTCAGGCCATAAAACTCAGACTGGAACTATACTGATAGCTCTCCTAGCCTTCCAACTTGCCAAGTCTCAGCCTCCACAACCACATAAGCCAATTCCATATAATAAATTCATGTGTGTGTGTGTATGTGTATTTATGTATTGGGGTGCCAAAAACTGTAGACAAGTCATGTTTGACTTCTGCAATTACAAGAATTGCTCACAGTGGTTACTACCAGCATCCAGACACTTCTGATTATGGTAAATATATATATATTTGGTTCTGTTTATATCAAGAACATAGACTAATTACTAATTTCACATTAAATTTCTTTGGTATATAAATAAAGCAAAAAAAAAATAAGTGTTTACTTATAATATTAATTCCTTCCTAGGTAAATTCACCATAACTGGGTTTTCTGGTAAATAATAGGCATAGTTTCCAAACTTATTCATACAAATATGTCTCACCTAATAACTCTGCTTAGTTTTTTATATTTGACTCTTTACAGGATGCCTATCATCAATAACTCAAAAAACAACAGATGTTAGAGAGGATGCGGCGAGGATGCGGCGAAAAGGCAACACTTTACACTGTTGGTGGGAGTGTAAACTGGTACAGCCTCTGTGGAAAACAGTGTGGCAATTCCTAAAAGATCTAAAAATAGAACTTCCATATAATCCTGCAATCTCTCTACTGTGAATATACCCAGAAGAACTCAAATCACTCTATTAAAAAGATACCTGCACACATATGTTTATTGCAGCATTGTTCACAGTAGCAAGAACATGCAACCAATTGTGCTGCCCATTTAAAGAAGACTGGATTTTTAAAAAATGTGGTACATATACACGATGGAATATTACGCAGCCATCAAGAACAAAATCATGAACTTCACAGCAACCTGGAGGGTCTTAGAGTCTATAATACTGAGAGATCTTTCACAGAAACAAAGAACTAAGTAACACATGTTATCACTCATAAGCAGACTTTGAACAATTAGCATAATACTATAAGAGAATGATTGGCAGGGGGGAAACCACTGGGAGGGGGGTGGGGAATTGGGATTTGCAGTAGTGGGAATCTGCCTGGGGAAGGGGGGGGCACTTCACATGACAACCCACATGGCTGCATTTATCTACTCTCCCTACTAGAAATATAGTCAGGGCTTTTACCAAAAAATGCCTGTGACTTACCCTATTTGCAACTTTTAAGATACAGAAAGGTTACAAGTAAGTATAGTATAAATGTATAATGTATGACATATATAGAACTTCAAATCCACAAAACTCATTAGGTAGGAAATTTATTTATTTACCTTAATAAGTTACTTTACATAGAAAGCTTTTTCAGGCTAGAATATATAAATCAAATGTACTGACTGCCTACTATGTCCTAGGCCAGAGGAACAAAAAAATGTGCTATGTGGACTGTTTGTTGCTGATCTACAAAGAAGAAAAGCATCTGGAACCAGAATGCAAATCAGCTTTATCAACAAGTACACATTTTTTTTCCTAGCAAGAATTTTTCATAGAAGGAAAGAGTGCTGATTCATATTGTGGCCCAAGTTCCTTATCTCACTGAAATGGCTACTTTCAGTAGCACTGTTCTAGGCAATTCTGGGTGCTTTCAGATGTGTTATATTATTTGTAATAGTTAAAATTTATTTAATTCTTATTATATGTCCAATATTTGTACTAACTCATTTAATCCTCATAAAAACCTTGTGAGGCCGGGTTCGGTGGCTCAGCCTGTAATCCCAGTACTCTGGGAAGCTGAGGTGAGTGGATCGCCTGAGCCTGAGGGTTTGAGACCAGCCCGGGAAACTTGGTGAGACCTCTTCTCTACAATTAAAAATAAAAAAAATTAGCCTGCCATGGTAGTGTGCGCCTGTAGTTCCAGCTACTTAGAAGGCTGAGGTAGAAGGATTGCTAGAGCCCAGCAGGTCAAAGCTAGGGTGGCTGTGAGCATGCCACTGCACTCCAGCCTGGGTGACAGAGACTCCAACTCAAAAAACCAAACCAAACCAAAACAAAAAAACCTTGTGAAATAAGTACTATTATTATCTCCCCCATAAAAAATTGAAGCATAAAGTTTGCATAGACAGTGAGTAGTGACCTAGGATATAAACTATGCAGTCTGGCCCTAGAGCACCCTCTTAACACTTCAGTATACCTCCTCTCTTAAAATCGGAATTCTCATGGCACTTTAGCAAGGGAAACATTATCTCCACTTTAGACAATGCTTCTAGACTGTGAGCTTCCCCAAGACAAAGCCTACATCTAATTCATCTCTGCATGTTCTTTCTTGCAGCCTCTAATGATATCCCCAATCTGATAGACATTGTGGAGAAATGCAGATGTATCATGAAATATGGTCTCTACCTTCATGAAGCTCATATCCTCATGGAAGAAATACCAAAGTATGATCGAAGTATGAAGTGGAAAAGTTGCCCTGACCAGAGCTTGGAAGAGTGATCGTGAGGACCAGCAAGTTCCAAGGATGTACTCCAACCCTTGAAAATGTACCTTGAAAATGGACATGTCTAGTCTCATAGAATTGCAAATGCCCACATTTCTTATTCTACCATTTGCATGCTAATGAGATACAAGAAGAGGGACAAATAGGTAACTCTCTTGATAGCAATGTCCAGACTGTGGGATCTGGCTCTGCCTTGGGGAGTGGGCATGAGGGCTCCAGCAATAAATTAGAAAAGTAAGATCCAGTAGAATGCAAGGTCAGTATGGTGTGTACCTTCTGCTCTGCAAACATGGGATAGAGAACTTTGGAGTCCAAGTAGTAGCCACATAGGTGGTCTTCCATAGACTTTGCCTCTGCTATTTGAATAAAGTGACCCCAAAGCCTTACCCAAACTTGCAGGTCATCATAACCAAAGTCTTGGGACTTTGGCAGCTGTGTTTCTTTGGGTGGGGAGCTGCCTAATGGCAAGTCCTTCATATTCATGGTAGATTCTTCAGGGGTGGTAGAGACTGCAGTGGCAGCAGTGAAATAGGCTTATAAAGTTTAGGAGAAACATTCCCAATATATGTTTTCTGGAATATTAAAAGGTTAGGAACAAAGATTCTGATGTCTGATAGGCCTGGTTTAAATGTCCATCTCCTGCAAATCATATTACTGTGGAGAATTTAGCTATCATCTATAAGCCTAAGTTTACTCATCTGTAAAATGGGAATAATATCAACCTCACAGGGGTCTCTTCCCACCGCCCCCCTTTTTTTAAGATTCAGGAGTACAAGTGCATGTTTGTTACATGGACATATTGTGAAATGGTGGGATTTGTGTCTGAGGTGGCCCAATCCTCAGATAGTGAACATTGTACCCAGTGCTATTATCTCCATCTTTGTAGCCATTTAGCTTCCACATATAAATGAGAACATGTGGTGTTCAGTTTTCTGTTTCTGAATTTGATCACTTAGGATGATGTCCTCAAGCTCCATCCATGTTACTGCAAAGGATATGATTTCATTCGTTTTTATGGCCGTGTAGTATTCCATGGTGTGTGTGTGTGTGTGTGTGTGTGTGTGTGTATGTGTGTGTAATATACATATGTGTATATATATATATAACATTTTCTTTATCCAATCATTGGTAGGCACTTAGGTTGGTTCCATGATTCTGCTATTGCCAACAGTGCTGCAAAGAATACAAACGAGTACAGGTATCTTTCTTATATAATGATCTGTTTTGCTTTGGGCAGATATCTAGTAGTGGGATTGCTGGTTCAATTGGTAATTCAAATTTTAGTTCTTTGAGAAATCGCCAGAATATTTTCCATAGAGCTTGAACTAGCTCACAATCCCACCAACAGTGAATGAGCATTCCCTTTCCTCTGCAACTGTGCCAACATATGATGTTCTTTGACTTTTTAATTAACAGTCATTCTGACTGGGGAAAGGTGCTATCTCACTGTGGTTTTAATTTTCATTTCTCTGATGATGAGTGATGTTGGGCATTTTTTCATGTTTGTTGGCCGCCTATTTGTCTTATTTTGAAAGTGTCTATTGATGTCCTTTGCCCACTTTTTGATGGAGTTGTTTTTTTCATGTTGAGTTGTTTGAGCTCCTGGTAGATTCTAGATATTATTCCTTTATCTAAGGCATAATTTGCAAATATTTTCTCCTATTCCACAGTTTTTCTGTTCACTCTGTTGATTATTTCTTTTGCTATACGGATGCTTTTTAGTTTAATTAAGTTCCATTTGTCTATTTTTGTTTTTGTTGCAATCACTTTTGGGGCCTTAAATTCTTTGCCTAGGCTAATATCCAGAAGAGTGTTTCCTAAGTTTTCTTCTAGGATTTTTATAGCTTTAGGTCTTACATTTAATTCTTAATCCATCTTGAGTTAATTTTTGAATATGGTGAGAGATAGGATTCCAGTTTCATTCTTCTGCTTTTGGCTAGCCAATTTTCCCAGCATCTCACAGGGGTCTCTTGAGGATCAAACTATATGAAATATGTAAAGTCTTTAGCATAGTATCTGGCACAGATTTAACAATAAAAATAAACTGACAAGGTATTACTGAGTCCTTATCAAGTGAAAGGCACCCTTTTAAGTTCTCATACCTATTAACTAATTTATACTTCACAATATCTCGAGGAGGCAGCATGGTGTGTTACATTACTAATCACAAATAGCTCCAGCTCCTATTTTTGTGGGAGGAGAATGCATCCCCACTCCATAAGTCTAGGGCTGGCCACATGATGGACTTTAGCCAGTAGAATTGTGTAGATTTGACCAATCTCAGTAGAAGCTCTAAGAAACACCCAGAGATTCCATCATAATACTGACCCTGATTATGGCATGTTCCAGAAATGGAGGCAATTCCTTCACCTTCCATCCCAGAATGAAAAAGAGCAGAGCCACAGTTACTTGTTGCTTACATGTACCAACAGCAATAAATAAATCCTAGTCATCATAAGGTACAGAAACTTGGGGATTATCTGGTACTATTACTAACCTCATTTTCAGCTGAGGAAATTAAGGCACTAAGACATTAAGTTATTTGTCCAAACTCACACAGATAGTGGGCAGTTCAACTTTAAAGCCTTGTATATTAATCTCTGTTAGCTTGTTACTATCACCATCACTGACGAGGACTCAGATACCTCAGAAAAGTTTATTAGAAGACATATCTAAGAGAGAGACCCAATGATGCTAGATGCAGAGAAGGAAGCAGAGCAGGAGTCCCAGTGTTTGAATATGATGGAGACTCTGTAGATCTATAAGTGTGGTAAGAGTGGATGCTAGTGTGGACACAGATTACAGAAGATTTGAACAAGGACGGTGGAATGTATGCTTTATGTGGTGAAAAATCACTGAAGTTTGGGAGGCCAGAGAAGAAGCCATAAGACAAACAGGCAGCCACGTGGCTGCATTTCACAGGGGTCTAGTAAAACATGGACCTGGGAAAGCAACAAGAAGGCTGCTCCAGGCTTGAGACAGAGACCTAGAACAGGGTGGGAACAGTGGCAACATCAGCAGAGGCATGTTTAGTGACAAAAGACCTTCAGTACAAGAGTCACATATCTACACATGCTTAACTGGAAAAAGAGAGGGATAGACAAATGGATTCCAAAGAATCAAGAACAAGTGGTACCTAGGCCTGGGAGATATAACTCTTGTACATTTAAACAGACTCTCGGCCCTTTCATTGGGCTGTTGTTAATCACTGACTCAAAAAAGGTTTTAACAGATATTAACAGGGCTCTAGAGTTTGTACTTAATCGTATTTAGAATTTGAAATGCAAAAGATCCAATTTCAACTCTGGAAATACTATACCTGAATTTTCTTCCTTTGTCCTTTTGTACCTATGCTACCTACCACTGCTGTGAAAGTTGTTAGAATCAAAATGGAGTCACTAATGTTAAGAAAACCCTGACAAATACAACTGGTGAAGGTCATGGAGAGAGATTTCTCATGCTTGTATGCCTGATAACAAAAAAGACTCTACAAAAACCACAGTCTTGCACAAAGGCTATCACAGCCTTACATACACAAAAAAATATTTCTGCAAGGACATCTGCCCAGCAACTACTTGTCCAACGGCAGACTGGTGTCACCCTTGTTATTGATCTTTGTAGCCAAGGATAATTATTTCAAAACAATTATGTAATCCTCAGTTTTTAACCTTTGTCTTCTTTTACCTCCCTGAATATGTACATAATTTACTGTGGCACATGTATTCCCACCGCAATGCTTCATTTCCACATAAACTTCTTTTCTTTTAGAGAGCCTCTCTCTATTTGTTATTTAGGTTGACAATGCAACACGCTCCATTTGCATGAGTTCACTGAGATGGTCAGAAATGGGGTATGGATAAGGCTTGCACAGTAGAAGTGTGGAAAAGAAGAGATGTTTCACCTTTAAAACTCCAGTCAGAATTTTGAGCAATTCAAACTGGCTGGAGTCACAGAAAATGAGCTGTGATAATAGTAAGGCCACTAGTGCTTGTATTAATGTTTTAGATAGAGGAAACAATGATATGATGATAAGATCTGGAAATAAAATCTTTATCAAGGAGGACAGAGGACTGTGATGCCTGGGAAGAGATCTGGAAACAGTTGGAGGTCCTCCAACTCAGAGTCAGGAGAAACTGGAAATGTTCAGGGCTTGCCAATGTATGAGATGGTGGGGACTCAAGAAGAATCAGAGGAAATTTTGAGGAGTTGGGGAATTTAGATGGACAGAAATGGATGTGGAAAATGTGGCAAATTGGAGGGCATGTGGGAGGTTTTGTCCTAGGGACCACAGTAGAGTGTATCCCTCCATAGCAAAAAGAAGGCCCACATGGAGCAGAATTCAAGAGGCACCAACTGAGTTGAGGCTTAGGTGAATAACGTATGGAAAATACCAGTTTTGAACTAAAACTGAGGTCACTGACTAGAAACTTAACCATAAAAGGATCATCCCCTCACCCACTGAGAGAGTTAAATAAGTGAAGAAACCTTAAGGGAGAAAAATTAAGAAAACTGGGCTTAAATTGGATGATGAAAAATAAGAATTCACCTATTAATTTTAATAGACTTAACAATACATTTAAATGTTATAAAAACTAGGATGCATATTGGAATTAAAGCAATAAAAGAGTTAGTAAAAAGAGTAAATTCAAAAAGCTGAAGTTTACTGAATGGAAATAGGAAAAAAAGAAAAAAGAGACCTAGGAGACTTAAATCAATGCTAAAATAATTAACACACACTGTAAATTATAATTTATGTACTTAACCTCTATACTTTATCCTCAAAGATTCTTTGATACTACTGGAAAAACACAGGGTCCAATAGACTGCCCCTATAAAACAGTATAGATCACCAAGAAGGCATATATTTCACAGGAGAAAAGGGAGTGGTAAATTTAAGCTTAGGGGTATGGCCATTGAGAGGGCCTTCTCTCAAAATAAAAGGATCAGCCAGACAATACTTCTGATCAGAGGTAGCCTCACCTCTAAAAAGGAAGAAAGGGAAGTATCCGATGTTGCTATAGCAGTCAGGGGCTTCCCAGGCGTTCTGCCAATTAGTGTGACTTGAGGGGAAGGACAAAAAAGTAACATGGTAAAGAAGAGATTCCAAAACTGAGGCGTTCTAAATTGTTTAAGTGAACTATTAAACACAAGTGTAACTTTTGGCACTTTTAAATACCCAACATGTAGTAGAATGCCATGTGACTGGCTACCATCTTAATATTAATTAGGCATCAGGATAATGAAATTTTACTTTACTTTCATTAAAGTTCAGGGACTGTCAGAGCCTGACAGAATTGGTGTCCCAGTTCTGTTAGCCTGCTGAGAAGCTTTCAGAAAGTTGCTCCCAGAGCCTCAGCTTCCTCATCTACAAAAGGGAACTAATAAATACCTCTTACTCCCAGTGGTTGAGAATATGCTAACAAGAGTGTCTGGCACACAAACATGCTGAATAATTCACTTCCATTCTGAGAGATACATGACCCCATTCCAGGGATCACATTTCTAACTTCTAAACAAAAGTCATTTGGAAAAATTAATGCTTCTAAATGGCATAACTAAAATGACTTTAAGCAAGAAAAACTGATGGAAGTGATTTACAATGTGAAATAATTCACTCATTCATTCAACAAACTTTATTGAGCAACTATCATGTGGTAGGCACTATTTACTGTTAATTAAAATCTTATTCAAAATTCGATAAAACATCTATTTCATAACTTATGTATTAAGCATCATTGATGACATTACAATTTTGATTTTTTAAAAATATCGATGTACACTCTGACTACTATAATGAAAAAAAAAAAAGTTAGTCACAAATTAACACCTAAAAAGAGCATTATGAATTCTATGTTCTATTATTTTTACTCCCCAACCACAAATCTGACATACTTGGTGTGATCTCCAAATGCAGTGAAGGATGCCAAATCAAAGTTTTTGGACTTACTAACTCGGATTGGCTCTGTCTTTATTCAGCCTTCCTCACCCAAGGAACTGTTACTTAAAGTTTATATGAAAAGGAGAGGCACTTGTGACCTTCTTTTAAAAAGAATTAGCTCTTGTTCCGCTTAAAAAGCACTTTCTTTTTATTATAAAACTTATTCTTCCTTTTAAGTAGGCATTTTCTCCTTTTATATATAAAGAAGCTTAGGCTCCCAGAAAACAAAGTCACTTGCCCAAAGTCTTGGTTAATGACAGAGCTATAACACATCCAGGATTTCTGACTAAACATCCTATGTTCTTTCCTATAGTTATATAATGAATAAAAGTCCTGTTTTATAAGCATTTTAAGAGTTACCAGAGGGGCAGAAATGTACTATCACACTAAAAATGCAGCACAGAAGAGAGGGGAAAAAAAAGGGCTTTAAGAATTAGGAAACATTTAGGTGTCATTCTCAGTCATCTGAAGGCAGATACTCATTTCATGCATTTTAACAACTTAGTTTCTTATTTCTCTCTCCCTTTCTTTCTTTCTTTTTGGTTTCATATTTATTGTTGGTGTTTTTAAGTGCTATGTAACCTAATTTATTTAAGAGATTCAGACACAGACTTAATACTTAGATGTGTTTCAGAATAGCACGATATAGGCTGCTTTTATATAGTTGAATTATATTTACAGTACTATTCTTTACCTTTCTAAACCAACAGTCAGATACATGCCAAAGCAATCCGTAGGTATCCTCATAAGAGATACACGTTAAGAATATCAGAGATATGGTGTGGTTGTAAGTCTATATACAAACAGATGAAATCTCAATTACAGGGGCAAAAGTCTGAAGACATCTGTTCTCTATTTTCCAGACATGATATGAAAATGGAGTCACTGATATATCAGACTGTCAGACTATGCCTGATAATGGTAAAAACTGGTCAATTCTGATTTTGCCACTATACAGCATTACAAGAAAGATGTGAAACTAACTTGCAGGAAGAAAGCAGAGGAACCTTAATTAAAAACAAAACATAGTTCATACAATGGGGTGAAGGTGTTCTAATTTCACTTCCATTTCCCTCACTTACTAAGGGCTCTTTTCAAAATTGCTTTTGCTTAAACTAAATACAGAAGCAGTTCTCTTAACAGACCCACTGGGTTAACTGGCACTGTTCATGAAATATACCTACTTCTGGAGCTCTTGGCTGTTCTCACCTCATAAAGGTCTAGGATAGCTGCATGACAGGGCTTCCACTGTCAACACTTTCAAACAGAGCAAACCTGTGGATGAGGTGCTAATCCAGTTTTAGGATAAGGGGATCGAGCTACAAAGAGAAACAATATAAACTCCATGAGAGCAGGGATCTTTGTTTTGTTCACTGATGTATCTTAATAACCTGATCAGTTTCTGATATTAAGCAGGTGCTTACTAAATATGTGGTAAGCAAGTAAAAGTCAGTTTGTAGCATCCAACAAGCACCTAAGGAACAAGAAGATAGCTTTTCCTGCTTCAACCCTGGATGCTTCCTGGAGGCATGAAGAGACATATATTTCAGCCACAATCAAATGAGAGAATCAAAGTGATTTATAAAATATACACTGTCATACTAATTTAAGGAGTGATTAGTAGTAGTAGCAATTATTATGGTAAGGTTTGCAATGCCTCCCAGCCTCTAGAAATATGTTCACTATAATGGGAAATGTTTCAGAAATCTCCAAGTAACTCCTGGTTTCACATGGATTTCAAACTAGAGGCCCACAATCCAAATCTGCCTCTCAGATGTGGCCAATAGATTATTTATATTTTTAAAAATGAGTTGCTAATCTTTAGAAATTGGGAGATTTCATTTAAAAAAATGGAATTTCTTGATTCTCTTTAAAAAATTGGTAAATACTGGAACTGCTTTCCTAAGCTGAATAGAGCCCCCTACCTCTTCAACCAGGGTATGCTCCACTGCATAATCCCATAGCCCTGTTTTGTTCATTTCCATTACCTGCCTAAGCCCTATATAAGCTTGTGATTTAACCATCCCTGCATTAGTGAATATCAACATACTACTCTTCAACAGAACCTTGTCTCCAACATCTAGTTCTATGCTTTCCCAGAGAAACTGCCTTATAATGAGGTTCTTAAGTACCTACATAAGCAGTTCCCTTTGGATAGAATGGAAGATTAGTCCTCTTTACCCCTTACTCTATCCATACAAACTGGTCAATCCTGAGTTTGCCACTGGACAACATTCCAAGAAAGGTGTGTAACTTTGTAATGCTCTCACACTGCAGAGGATGTTATTTTCTTAACTTGAGGTATGGCCATGAACTTGCTTTGACCCACAGAATGATACAGAAGAAGGGGTATGCGTGCTCCAAGCCTAGATCTCAAGGGCTTTGTGCATTTCTGTTTACTCCGTTGTGTCTCTGCCATTGCCAAGGGAAGGGCCTTGGTAGCTTCTGTCTCCTCAGCCTGTGGTCTAGAATGAATACATATGGAACAGACCTTAGCCCAAACCTCAGCGTGAAAAAAGCCCAGTCATATCCATGGTTCAAGCAAGTACATTCACACAGCCAAGCCCAGCCAAGATCAGCCAATTCCAACTTGCCCTATGTATACATGAGAAATAATGAGTGCATAATACTTTTAAGCCAATGACTATGGAAGTAGTTTGTTATGCAGAAAAAAGCTAGCTGATACAGACAAGTTTCAAGCAAAGTCACCTTAACACTTCTGTGGTAACTACCACTTGTATAGCATAGCAAATAACATACTTGAAATATAAAATATATGAGTGTTGCTCTCATACGATTTTTATATAAATTAAGCTTTCTGTTTATATTCATTTTAAATCACTCTAGATACATGAAAATAATGTGAAATAATACTGATAATAACATCTTGCTTAATATCCCACCACTATATTGTTTGACAGACCACAATCATCATAGAATGATCATTTGCTCTTATTGTCATAAAAATTTCAATACATTAATGTAATTAAATGCTTTCATCATCTGATTCTTAATCTCCTTTGGTGGTCAATAGAAACCACATTATTTGTGAACTAATTGAATTTAAGTATTGATTACTCTCATTTCTAGATTTGATGAGGCCTAAAAGACAATATGAAGTTGTAAATCCTCATTTACAAAATATCCTAGACACATAGAATTATATAAAAACAAATGTGGTTTTCAGTGACAAGAATCTCTTATTTATTTAGGAAAGCTAAAACTATTAATATTTCCTCCTACATATATGATAATAAGTAAATACTTTTTGGTGGTTTGGATATATAGAGGAAGGGAAATAAATCATAAGATAGAATTGTTTCTCAATGAAAAATATTTTTTAAAATGTCTACGTTTATATGTACTTATATATGTAATATATTGTGTATATGTATATATGCACACACATATAAATGGCTGGCTGGCTGGATGGATGGATGGAATGAAGGAAGGAAAGAACAGAGGGAGAGAGGGAGGGAGGGAAGAAAGACATGGGTAGGTTAAAGTGTAGAAAGTATCTCAAGATTGCTACTGTGAACTGAAACAAGCCTAATAAACTATAAAATTATAACTTTAAAACCCATCAGAAAACAAGACACAAAAAATCTGAATGAACTAAATTTCACAAATGAGTAAGACCTTTATAGAAAAGGAGGGACACATGGCTGTTTTTATTTCTAGCAGGGCAGAAGAAAGCCAAGGAATCAGTCATTGATGGGGGTAAGGAAAAACTAGCCTAACAGCTGCATGTAGGCTGGAATGACGGATTCCAATTCTGAGAAGCCCCCACTACAAAGCAAGCCTGCACCTGCCTGCCAACCTTTTTCCATGAGGCTTCAAGTATACATGAGGCTAGGGGTATACTAAATGCAGAGGGTGGAACAGGAATGTGAAGGGAAATTCATCTGAGGCACATTGGGATTTTAGCTACTGGAGGTTAAGGGTGCTCAGGAGAGCAGAAAGAGACCTCTCCAAGGGACTCCAGGCCTTCACAGAATGTAGGGCAACCTTCCTTGGTAGGTTTGAGTCAGACAGCAAGGGAAGAAAACTGGAGAATGAAGTGCTATATCAAAGCTCACGGAACACTTTTAAGCAGGAAAATAATGAAATCAGATTTGCATTTTTGACAAATATTTCTAGAACTTATAACTACTGAATTATAATTTATAAATGGCCTCTTCTACCAGAGTATAAAACTAAGATCGGAATTGATCAAGAACACAGGAAACAAATTAAAAAGAGAAATAAGATTTGAAAATCAGATTAAGAAAATTCCTTAACCTTTTCCCTGCAGTTCATTTTTTTCACTAAAATTATTCATCAATATTGATTTTACATTTGTAAATAAAGGGGTTTATTAATATGGCAATGCTGGTTCAATTTATTTCCACATAAAGACATAAGGTTTATTTTTATAATTCCAAAGTAGACTGTGCTTTAAAGAACAGAATGCATAATTTTATGAAGACTTAGATATTAAATCATAAAAAGATGTGTATCAGTTAAGAATGTGTTAGGATAAGGGTGTGCATGACAAACAGTGGCTTAAACAAGAATAAAGTTTATTTATTCATCCAAGTCTAGGGGTATAGTTCAGGGCAGGTTAGTGGCTCAAAAAAAAGTCAAAGGAACCCAGGTTTCTCCTCCATCTTTCCACTATGCCATCTTTAGTTTTTGCATGTATGTTCTGAAGAAGGCTGCTGTAGTTCATGCATTATATTCACCTTTCAGGCAAAATAGAGCAAAGAGAGAAGCACCAAAAGCCATATGGCTAAAAGAGCAAGTTCGCTGAGTCTGTCTCTTTTCCAAAGCCTTCCTAGGAGTTCTACCCACAGAGTTCCACTTGCATTTCAGTGGCCAGAGTTAGGTTATGTGGCCATCTCTTGCTACAAGAAAGTCCAGGACAGTGAGTCTATTTAGCTGGGTTCATTGCTATCCTGACCAAAATTCTATTCGAGAAAGAAAAGAAAAATGGATATGGGTAAGTAATGAGCAGTGTTTACCATAGAAAGTAACTTAAAATCTTATCCAACTTTTCTGTTAGATCGCAATCCAACTACTAAGAGACTCATGCTGCTGAACATTCTGCATGCCTAAAAGAGAGACAAATAATTTTCTCTTTGGTAAGCAGTTCATTTATATTATTAATGTAAGCTTAGATACGTGTGTCTTCTACTTGAAAGGACGTTCCTATATAATATAATTTGAATAATAAATTTTAAACACAGACAGCAATTCTGGAAGTTTACCTAAGTTCATTATACACAAAAAGGCTTTTAGGAGTCACTATGAATGGTTGGAATTTTATCTATTACGTATATCAACACTAGTGAAAGTATGTAGACTTGTTACAACTCCAAGTAGCAGAAGTACAAACACCAGCATATATTCAATATTCTAGATGCATACCAGGAATGGTAGGATAAGCCAGCTGCTATTTTCCTTCCTGCTCAAATATTTTCCAAATATTAAGCTATTTTTGTTATTGCAAAGAGCTAACAAAATTAACAGAACTAAGCATTTAACAATTGGCTACTATATTTATGACAGATGGCTACATTTACAATTACTAACAGTCTTCCTACTGTTTGAATATAAAAACCAAAAAAGCTACATAAATTACATGCTCAGTTGCCTTAGTTCTAATTTAACTTAAGGGAACAAGAATTAATTTGATCTAACTATTTTAAATATTTGCCAACTGGATAAATTCAATGACGTATGGAAGGATAATACCGAATTCACTGTCTTTTACTTCTTGCCACTGAACAATATATCAGCTTGCCTTTCTACTGAAATTGTATAAAACAGATAGGACAGCTAATTTAAACAGTTGTTTGCACATTCAATATTTATAACCCAAATCTTGCATGACTGACTGGAAGCAGCGAGTTAGAAGGTTTAGCTCAGCTGCTGCCTGGAGTGATGGATGGCCTTGAAGAATTTCTTGTTCACTGACCAGATCAATCACATAATAGAATTTTAAAAAATAAGATCGGCCTTAAACTAGATTCCCTACATTTCCATCTGTATGCAAAACTGTTTCAGGAAGAAATGTATCATAAAACATAATGTGAAGCTACTTAAAAATAATAAAAATCCACCAGAAATGATGTAGAATGGAAATAAAAAGATAAGGTGAGGGGATGATATTCTACTTTTTAACTAAATATTAACCAAAACTTTATGATATCTATAATCCAAAAAATGTTATCAATTCATAGTGATTTTTTGATCAGGCTCAGACTCACAAGTAAAAAGGAAGCAATAGTTTACAAATCATTGAAAGGGCTACAATTTTTTTTACAGTACTTGCAGTTAAATTTTTATATACTCAAACTAAAAAGTAGTGTTGTGGCTATTATAACATACAGTTGCTTTTAATTATTTCAATGCTGTCCTAAAACAAATGAGTCTGTTAAGGAGTTAACAACAACAAACATATGATGTTTCAAATTACAGTAATTTATTTATTAATGGCTAACCCCCAAATACCTGTATTACTGGTAGAAGGCTGCATATGGGCCATGGCTATGTGAGGCCCCCCTTTGCAGTGTGCTACAACAGGTTTGACTGCTTTGTGAGGCTCCATTGTGAGCCTCTCCTTCCAGCTCTACATTCAGTGATGTCAGATTGGTAATCTGAAATCAGCCATGGTGGGAGTATTTATAACACAGAAATTAGCAAACACTTAACATCAGGGTTCCTTATTAACCTACCTCCATCCCAGAGCCAACTGTAAATATATATATTAACCAGTATACAACAGTGCGAGCTCATTTCTAGGGTTAGGAAGTGGGTGGCTCAGGCTGAGGGGACTGATAGCTGAAGAGCCTAAACTTGAGGCCTTTCTGAACAGGTGCGAGAGCGGGTAGGCTCAGATCCCAGATAATCCTGTAGGTGCCTTGGGTGTATAAAGATATCTGTAGTTAGCAACCACGATGATAGAAAAAGCATTTAGCATTTCCTAAAATCCTCAGCATTCCCTCTTTCTTCTTAAGTAAGTTTACCCCTACAAGGAGTACAAGTGAGAGGAGGAAGAGGAACAGGTGAAGAATTATAAGAAATGAGAAGGAAAGGGAAGAAAGAAAAAGAAAAATGAGAAAGAAGAAAAAGAAAAAGTAGAAGACAAAGGACAAGAATAAAGAGTTATGGAAAGAGAGGAAAAGAGAATAATAAGGGAAACAGAAAAAAGGAAGTTGAAGAAACAAAATGGCAGAAAAATGGGAAGAGAAGGAAAGAGAATGGAGGGGGAGATGGGGAGGGTGGAGGAGGAAGAAGAGGCAGTAGGCTCATGAAAACAACCTATCTAATCCTATAGTGATTCATTCATATTTAGTTCACTTCAGGAATCAGGTGAAAAGTTTTACATGCACAGTCTTAAAATGAAGGAGTTGAAAGAGGCCTTATAGACATTCAGACTTCTTTCCATAGGATGATAATTTTTTTTTTTTTTTTTAATGCCAGAATGCAGTACTCTGTTCTCAGGGCTACAAAAGAGATGGAGGATCCAGAGCTGGGGACAGCAACCTTTCTGCTGTTGAAACCTGTTTTACTCATTAAAAGCCTGAGGTTAGGCTTCTCTTTTTGAAGCAATGGGTAAGGTATACTTGGCCAAATTTTTCTATTTATGCAGTGCCAGGGTGCCCAGGCTGGTGCCAAATGTTTGGAAGAAGACAGATCCTAGACTCTGGCCACCCTGTAGGTTTGCAAGAATTCCCTATGGCAGTTGGTCACAAACTTCAGGAGCATCAGCATCACCTGAATGACTAGTTAAAACACGGACTGCTGACAGATAACTAGGATAAGGAATCAACTTAAGTATCCATCAACAGATGAAAGGATAAAGAAAATGTGGCATATATACACAATGGAATGCTATTTATCCATTAAAAAAGGATGAAATCCTGTCATTCACAGTAACGTGAATGAGGCTGAAGGACAATATATTAAATGAAATAAGTCGGGCAACAGAAAGATAAACCACATGTTCTCATCCATGTGTGGACACTAAAAAAAATTTTAAAAAAATCTGAGCTCATGGAAATAGAGGTTTGAATTTTGGGTATTACAGGCTGGGAAGAATATGGGGAAGGGTTGGCAGAAGCTGGTTAACAGATATATAATGACAGCCAAATATAGGTGGAATGAGTTCTAGTGTTTCACAGCGCTATAGGGTGAATATAGGTAACTATAATTTATTGTACATTTTCAAAAAAGCTAAAAGAGACTATTCTGAACATTCACAATACAAAGAAATAATGAATGTTTAAGGTGATGGATGTGTGAATTACCCTGATTAAATCATCACACATTGTATACACATAATGAAATATCACTCTGTGTCCCCATAAATATAAACAATCATTACTTGTTAACTAAAAATATTAACACAAAAATTGCTAGGTTCTGCCTCCAGAGTTTCTCTCTCAGTAGGTCTGGAGTGAGGCCTAAGAATTTGCAGTTCTGCGGGGCTCGGTGGCTCAGCCTGTAATCCCGCGCCTTTGGGAGGCTGAGGTGAGTGGATTGCCTGAGCCCGCGGGTTCAAGACCCGCCTGGGCAAGCGAGACCTCATCTCTACAATAAATCACAAATATTGGTTATGGTGGCCA
>CAUYQG010033339.1:0-19679 GCA_963574415.1 Tarsius wallacei | reverse complement strand
ACGCCCGGCTAATTTTTTGATTTATTGTAGAGATGAGGTCTTGCTTGCCCAGGCGGGTCTCGAACCCGCGGGCTCAGGCAATCCACTCACCTCAGCCTCCCAAGGCGCGGGATTACAGGCTGAGCCACCGAGCCCGGCTTGAAAATTCACATTTTTTATGTAAACTTGCAGTCCATTATTTGAAAAAAAGTTGTCAAGGGCTTTATATTGTGAATGATTCTGTGGTGTGTGCTAGACACGGTAGGTTCAGTAGCCAACTCTACAAAAGAGAGCAGTATATTGTTAGGTTTAGAAGACTTATTCAGGGTTGGTTAATACTGATCACTTATTTTTTGTTTTTGTAGGATCATCAAGTACATTGTGAATTTGCTCTTACGGATTGTCCCCAGTGCCAGCGTTCCTTCCAGAAGTGCCAAATCAATATGCACATTCTCAAGGATTGTCCAAGGAGACAGGTTTCTTGTGTAAACTGTGCTGTACTGATGGCATTTGAAGAAAAAGAGGCATGTGCTAACTTGGATTTGTTAATGTCGCTACTTCTCAATTTTTTTTAATTAATGTTTTTTAAGTGTATCGTTGAAGGGGTTAGCAGTAGATAAGGATGTGACTCTCACTCTGAGTCTACATTATTGCTTTTGGGAAAACGTATTTTTAAGAAAGAAAAGAAAATTCAGCCATTTTAGGAAATAAGTGTACAGTTTATATTTGCATATCTGAGAAAACATTGTTTATACCAGTTTCCATGGTTGTGTATCTGCAAGTAGCAAAAGCTTCTAGGTAAGGCATGTGCTGATCAAATTTCCTGTGTGTATTTTAGTGATCAGCCTTGGATTGGAGACAAGTACAGTAAATATGGTATAAGACTTACATAGAATCATTTTGAAAAAGAGAGTAGGTGGTTACAACTCTTAGGAGGAATAAGTTAAATTCCCCAAAGTGTTTTCCCCCTTTGTCATGCTACACATGCATCACAAAAGTGAACATAATGTAGTCACTTTTTTAGTATGAATGGTACACTTAAGTCTAAAAGTTTATATTTTGGAAAGAAACTTGATGGTGCCTAACAGCATCATGAAGCAGTTTTGCTGTTCAGAAACTGATATAGAGAGAGGTTAAGCAATTTTATGTTAATATTGTCAGTGATGATGCTAACACTGAAATCCTAGCCCCTGATTCTTATTTTCTGTACTTTTTCTAAAATAACCTACATATGATTTATGTTCTTTTATTACTTTTACTTAGATACTTTCTTAAACTTTAGTTCTTATAAATTCCTGTTGGTAATTTTTCCTTCTTTAATATGAGATCAAGCACATTGTATTCATTATGCTGATAAAATACTCCCAAAAAGTCCGCTAACTTGCTAAAAATGTCTCTACAAAAGCAGTCATAATTAGAGCAAATTGACATCTTCTTTCGAAACATCAGTAAGTAAATTAGATGAACTTAACTGGGAAAACTAATTATTTTTCATCACGTCCTCTAAACTAAAGGCATTGTATTCTAGAAAACAAGGCTAACCCTTCTGGGGCATCGAAGAGCCTGGGCACCAAGCCCTCATGCTCTAATAATGCATCTGTTCTTTAACACTGTTGATGAGAGGTCGTTAAATTGTTATGCTGCTTCCAAAAATTTTTAGAAGAACGTCGCCACTGGAGAATCACAGCATTGGCAGGTGATGTCCAAAGTAGTCGCAGATGCACTGCCACAGGATTTGAAAACTACTCTTCTATATACTACTGTATTTTTTAAAGAGCTGGAAGGCTGACTGAATGTCATTATTACACTGACAAAAGGAAATAAAATATATTTTTGTATATTACACCCACATTGTTGTTTTCCACAAATTAATGTCATTCGTTCATAGTGAAACCAAACTGCTTTTCACAAAAGTTAGTTGTTTTTACATTTTCGGATTTTCTCGTGCTTTTCTTATATATTTCTCTAATAAAATTTAGATCCATGACCAGAACTGTCCTTTAGCAAATGTCATCTGTGAATACTGCAATACCATGCTCATCAGAGAACAGGTATAATGATGCTGTTTCATAAATTAATATTTTCATAAATAGCTTTAAGAAGTGATTTTGTTTTTCTATTGAAAATTTAGATCGGTAAAAGTAAAAGGAATACAGGTTGAAGTATTAGAGTGGTATGAAAATTTTTCATATAAATTAATATAATTAATAAATACTTTGGGAAACGTTTAACAAAGCATCCAGCCCATTTTAAGTACTTAAAATTCCTAGGTCATTAACATAATACCTATTTTTGTTTATTTAACAAAATGAGACAATTTTAAGATAAAATTCATCAAAAATGGGGGTCCCCATTTAAAGCAGTCAGAGCCTGGCTGAACGAGTAAGAGGGAGTAGTGAAACAGAAGAAAGCGCATCTGTTCCGTAGCAGAACTTTATCTGTGGCTGTGACCCCTGAGGCACATAGGGAGTTCTGAGATTTCAGGGCCTGTGACCCCTCTGTTCAGTTGTCCTGTCGGCCACTGTTGGGGCATCCTCAGAAGTAATTGTGATAAGAGAAAACTCTGTGTTTTTATTATTAATAGAGAAAGGTGAATTTCATCTGATTGCTGTCTTCTGACGTTTGGGGGTTTTCCCACAAAATATGAACATTGTTCACTAAATATTTATGCACCCGTGAAGTCTGTTAATGCAGAGATCATTATTGATTACTAAGCAGAAGCAAGCAAAACCTGACACTCGACTAAACTTTTCCTTTTGTCTGTTCACAGAATCTTAATTTTTTTCCCAACAAAGCCTTAATTTGAAGGTGTTAAACTTCTTTTTGCTTATGAAGTCCCACCTCCCTGGTTTTCCGTTTTGGTTCTCTTTTAGACCATTTAAAATGCAGCAAAAATAAAATTTAATGTAGGAAAAAACCCTAGGCTGAGTCAGAAGACCTAGGTTTTGATCCTGGTTGTAAAACTAACCTGGCGTCTGATCTCTGGCAAGTGGACATTCTAGGTCAGTGATCAGCAGACTGGCCCGCCAGCCAGATTTATCCTGTGATCTGTTTTCATAAATAAAGTTTTATTGAAACATAGCCATGGCTGTGTGTGTGTGTGTGTGTGTGTGTGTGTGTGTGTGTGTGTGTGTGTGTATTGTGTTTGGCTGCTTTTGTACCACAGTGGTGGAGTCGAATACGTGGGACAGAGACTGTACAACCCACATTTACTCTCTGACCCTTTACAGAAAATTTTGCTGACCCCTATTCTAGATTGTTTCCTCTTGAGAAATGAAGGATTGGATTAAATGGTCTCTAAGGTCGTTTGAAATATCTCCAAGTATAGCCAAACTGAATTTCTTAAGGAAATTTGGCACTATTTGTAAAGAATTTGATTCTGTGTAATGAATCTCACCTTAAAGAATGTATTTTAGAGTCCCCAAATCAAAGACTGAGACTTTCTTTAGAGCTTTTTTTAAGGTGCTGGATGTACCTTCTAACGTTAGAATCTTCCCAGTGTAGCTAAAATATACCCAGGTTAACCAAAGGTGGAATGATTAATGAAAAGCAACCAGGAGGGAAGTAAAGGATGTAGTCAGTGGCTTCAGTGAATGCAGGTACCTGCTTCCTATTAAGTGGCTGTACTTCAGTGAGAGTTAGTGTCAGAAGGGGCTTTTTCTCTAGAATACCACTAGAGGATGCCACTTCCTGGCAATTGAAATAAATTCATTTTCCTGAATTTTGAATCATTTGAGGGGGATGTTATGAGGTGTTAAAATTCCCTTTCTCTATAATTTTTGGAGGTAAATATTTTAATTTTTGTGGGATACACAATGTCTTTAGCAGCTATTCAACTCTGGCATTGTGGTGCACAAGCAGCCATAAAACAGTACATGGTTTTGTTTAAATGAAACATAAATCTTTGTTTTAGATGTGATTTTATCAAACTGAAACAAGATATGCATTTTCAGCCTTTGTTTTGGATTTCAGATGCCGAATCATTATGATCTAGACTGTCCTACAGCCCCAATTCCATGCACATTCAGTACTTTTGGTTGCCATGAAAAGGTAAGGTTTTTTCCCTTTTGATTCTTGATGATATGTAAAGAATGTTCAGTTATAGAGTGTGGTAGAAAATACCAGTGAGAATGAAAATGTTTATAAAACAGTGTGATAAATTATGTAATAGTTATATGTGGATGCTGTGAACATAGGTGAAGGCTTGCTTAGCAATGCCTAAAGCATTCAGGCAGTCTTGACAGAATCGGGGTTTGGGCTGAATCTCAACAGATCAAACGAGTTGTTCAAGAAGACAGAGGAGAGAAGACTAGTGAGAGTGTGAGTGTGGTAATTTGAGAACCACAGGTAGGCAATGGCAGTGAAGACAGATCAGGAGCACCACATACTTAAGACAGAACATCTACTTACTGTGTAACTGCATAAGATGAGTGAAGGAGAGGGAGGCATCTGGAGTAACTCTTGGCTTCTGGTCTTGGTTACTGGGGAGATAGAAGGGCCGTTCAGCAGCAAAGAGGAAACACAGCAAGAACTGATTGGAGGTAGAGATTTTATTTTATTTTATTTGTTTATTTTTGGTGGGGTATCACGCTGTTGCCCAGGCTGGAGGGCAGTGACACGATCACAGCTCATTGCAGCATCAACCTCCTGGGCTCAGGCAATCCTGCTTCAGCCTCCCAAACAGCTGGAATTACAGGCATGCGCCACCACGCCCAGCTATTTTTTTTTTTTTTTTTTGTAAAAATGAGGTCTTACTATGTTGCACAGGCTGGTCTCAAACCCCTGGACTCAAATGGTCCTCCTGCCTCCGCCTCCCAAAGTGCTGGGATTACAGATGTGAGATTATACCATGCCTGGCCAAAGTAGATTTTTAAAAATGCATTCTGTTTTAATGGTATTGAGTTGCAGATATGAGGAGTTCACCCAGCTAGGCAACATCCAGGTGGAAAGGACCAGTATGCTTTTATGTATGGCTTAAGCCCCAAAGAGAAATTGGGACTTAGAGTATTGACTGGGGAAGTAATTTGTGGCGATGATGGAAAGTGTGATGGGAGTGTGTGGGGATGTACAGGAAAGAGAGGCAAGGAAAGGAACGTGTAAACAGCACGCAAATCAGGTGAACAGGGGAAAGCAGGCAGTCTCCAAAGTTTGTTCCAGGACTCGTGGTCAGTGGTGTCAGATGTCTGAGATAAATCCAAATCCTTATTTACGACAAGTCATTCTTTCTGGAGAGTGTGATTTTATTCTTGCATTTCCCTTGTGCCTTTTGTCTGAATTTTTTTTAAATGAGCAAAATGGTATATCGTATGGTTATACTTGTGGAAAAATTCTGTGTTGTTTGCATGCTTAGAGAAAAAGACTCGAAGGAATTGTTAATAGAAGTTAGGTGAGATAATAGATAACATTTTCTTCTTCTTTTTCTTTTTTTAAAAGACAGGATCTTGTCCTGTTGCCCAGGCTGGAATGCAGTGGTATGGTCATAGCTCACTGCAATCTCAAAGTCAAGTAATTCTCCTGCCTCAGCCTCCTGAGTAGCTGGCATTATAGGCGCACATTACTACGCCCGGCTGATGTTTAAATTTTTTGCTGACAGTGTCTTGCTATGTTGCCCAGGCTGCTCTAGAATTCCTGGGCTAAAGAGAGTCTCCCTCCTCGGCATCCGAAAACACTGGAATTACATACCCAGCAATCTTGAGGAGATGTATCGTTGAGTCAGAAAAGCAGGATGGGTGTAAATACGGATATTTGTCTAGATAAGAGGGAGGTTTCTCTGAGTGACAGCCAAGAGAGTAGACATCAGATAGCCTCAGTTTGTCAGTGAATCAAGAGGCAGAGTCATCTCACTGGCTCAAGAGTCTGTGAAGGCAAAAGAAAGTCACAGAGGAAGTGGTGCTGCTGCTTTAAAACTTCTTGTCTGACATGGCCACATTTTTTCCTAGTTTTCACAGTGTCCCTAACCTTAGGCTTGTGCTTGGTTTTTAGATGCAGAGGAATCACTTGGCACGCCACCTTCAGGAGAACACCCAGTCACACATGAGAATGTTGGCCCAGGCTGTTCACACTTTAAGCCTCACTTTGACTCCCCTTCCTCAGCGGGATGTGTCTCCGTATGATTCTCCTCCTCCGTCTCGCGTTTCTTCTGGGTGTCACCCAGAGGTCCAGAATTTCCAGGAAACCATTCACCAGTTAGAGGGCCGCCTTGTGAGACAAGACCATCAAATCCGAGAACTGACTGCTAAAATGGAAACCCAGAGCATGTATGTGAATGAGCTCAAGCGAACTATTCGGACCCTTGAGGACAAAGTTGCTGAAGTGGAAGCACAGCAGTGCAACGGGATTTACATCTGGAAGATCGGCAACTTTGGGATGCACTTGAAATCTCAAGAGGAAGAGAAGCCCGTTGTCATTCACAGCCCCGGCTTCTACACGGGCAGGCCCGGGTACAAGCTGTGCATGCGCTTACACCTTCAGTCGCCAGCCGCTCAGCGCTGTGCAAACTACATCTCCCTCTTTGTGCACACGATGCAGGGCGAGTATGACAGCCACCTCCCTTGGCCCTTCCAGGGCACAATACGCCTCACGATTCTTGATCAGTCTGACACACCAGTAAGGCAAAACCACGAAGAGATCATGGACGCCAAACCAGAGCTGCTTGCCTTCCAGCGACCCACAATCCCTCGCAACCCTAAAGGTTTTGGTTATGTAACTTTTATGCATCTGGATGCCCTGAGACAAAGAACCTTCGTGAAGGATGACACGTTACTCGTGCGCTGTGAGGTCTCCACCCGCCTCGACATGGGCAGCCTTCGGAGGGAGGGCTTTCAGCCACGAAGTACTGACGCAGGGGTGTAGCGTGCTGTCTTCATTGAGAAACAACAGTCTGGAGAAGGCAGTGCCTTTTCTTGCCCTATTCTCAGTTATAACACACAAAAAATAAAAAGCAGTGGAAAAGATGTAATACCCACCATTGAATGTTCGAGAGATACAGATAGATTAGAGGCAGTTTTTTGGGGGAATCCATATACTCCATGCTTCTTCAAAAATGTTACACCTGAAATGCCCGTGGCGCGTTGCAGCAGCTATTTTGTCATTTGTATACCTCTTTGTTATACTTCCAGGGGCTTTTGCTCCGGTATTTTATTGTCAGAAAGCCTAGAGTCAGTGTACCAAAGCTCAAACCTTTAATAATAATGGACTTTACTTAAAATTTCAGCTTATTTTTATAGTATTATATGTAATATATTAAATGTGAGAGTCACTACTGCCTTGTGCTGGTGTCAGCAAAAAGAGTCACTGCTCTCGAGAGTTGAGTTCTCATTTGTTTGACCTCATAGATTCTAGAGGATCCGAACCATAATCCTTGGAAAGTTTAAGTTTTTGACCTCATAGATTCTAGAGGATCCGAACCATAATCCTTGGAAAGTTTAAGTTCTCATTTGCCCCATTTTTTTCCTCCAGGTTGTTACTAAGGCTATCCAAGGACTAGCTTATACCCTAGATTTATCCTTACTTAGTGTAATCATGTTGTCTGTTGAATAATACTTGTCTACGTGTTTCATCCTGCCTTGCCTACCTGTTTTCCTTAAGGCCATGAAGTAGCATCTTCTCAGAGTTTAGAATGCTGAGAACCATGGGGATTCCAACTGCTCAGGGTTATACTGTGCGACCCTTATTGTCTGTTCAGTGCAGAGTGAGTTTCACAGCTCTGCATATGTCTTCAGTTCAACACTTATAGGACAAGGAAGTGTGCACATTCAGTCACCAACATAAAAACTAAAAATGACTCAACTACTCAGCCAGTGTGGCATTTTACTGGTAACAGAAGCCGTGTAAATCAGAAATGTTCAGCTCTTTTGAATACTACCGATTGAGCTCACCCAAATGCTTCATTTCCTAAAAAAAAGTCCTTAAAACTTGGGAGATCATTGGAAGTTCTTGAGAGGTCATCACACTAAGGTCTGAAGTCTTAGTGATGGTGTCACAACTTAGCTTGAGTATGTCCAGCAGTTCACTGCAGTTCTGAGAAGGGGCCTATGGAATGTGTTGAAGTGGCCAGGTGTTCCTGATAAGGAGAGGCGATGTGTGTGCTGTCACATGTTTGTGAAAGGCCTGTAAGTAGAAAGTATGGTAGGATCTAGTTCTCAGAGTCCACAACTTAGACCTTATGGGGGATCTAAGAACCTATCCACTGTGCCGTTTACATAGGAGTACTTAGATGAGAGCTGATATTGGACCTCCAGAGAGGCCAAATCAGAGTCCCAGCCAGGGTTTGACATCAGCCTTCATTTCAAGAGGAAGCCAAGAGACCAGGTCTGTTGGTTCCAGGCTGCCCCAGCGAGCTTCCCTTGGAACTTTCCCTTTGCTTTTCTTTCGGCCCTTTCTCCCACCCCACCCTGTGGCTCTGGCTCTAGTGAGTTTGTTGTGGAGTAAAGATAAAAGTCCTCGAGACCTTACACCCTGTGCCACCGTGAGCGCCATGGACTTGTGCCTCCTTGTGGTCTGTTTCCTGGTGGTTTATGCCCCCAGCTGTTCTTTCCAGATGGTTTCTGAGCCCCAAAGTGGACTACCTTCCAGGCAGGGAGAAATGTACGGCTGCTGTGCCTTGGTGATTTTCTTCTTTATATTTTGATGATTTCTTTATTGAACACATGCAATATGTGATTGTTTTTAATGAATAATTGTCAATCTCCACTTAAAAAGTAAATATTTTTGTATTTACATGGAAAAAGTCTGAAGGAAATATACTAAACTATTTTTAATGTCTTATTCTTTGTGCTTTTCTGTTTTCTACATTTTCTGCAGTAAACATGTACTTTTATTAGAGAAAAAAGTAACCGCTGCCAGAAAACGTTCTCACTTTACCCCTACCTCATCAGCCCCCCAAAAAGGAAATGATATTTAAAAGCTTCCTGGTCAGATTTCTATTAAGAGCATGGCTGTGCATTAGGTACTGAGGAGCAATTTCCTGCCTGGTTATGCTGTTTTTTCTACGAACTCGGGAGTCTTATAACAAATACAGGATTTTGCCTAGCTCTAGCTTCTAGCGTCAAGCTTCCCATGTGTAAAATGAGTTGGACTAGCTGTTGCTCTGGGCCCCTCCAGCCATGGCATTCTGTCTTGGGAACTGAAATCCCAACCAGCAGAGCGTTGGCCATACCTAGTAAAGGATTTTGCTAGTAGGAAATGGCTTTAACTTACTCTCTGTTGACACTAATACTTTAATTTAGTGTCCATCAGCTGGGTCACATGGTAGTTAAAATTTGCACTTTTTAAATTTTGTACTCCAACTAGTTATTTTATGCTGGTCTTTCATTGTGACTACAGAGTAGTCAAACCACCATTCCAAACAGAAAACGTTGGATAAAACTTCAACTCAGAATCAAGTCTTAACCTAGAAATCTGGTTTCTTAATATTTCCCGTTTCCTGCCCCATTCTTAAACACACTGGATTCATCCAGTTGGTCTACAGGCATTTGGGCGGTGTTTTTATATTTTGTCAACCACCATGTAGCATAACTCATCTTTTGGCATCATTCTGAAACATTGCTAACAAAAAAATTGGTTCCTCTTTTTCCAGAGATGTTGGATGAAACTTGCTGCAAGTCATATGTGTTGCTCTTGGCAAACAAGGCTGGATTTTGATTGGTGGTTGGGTAGAATATTACTATCCCTTGGCAGCAGTGACAGTTTCTGGCTATCCTACAGTATGACTCCATTTTAAGATGAATAAGAGAAAGGTGAAGCAAATGAAGGTAGATTTTTTACCCTAATGATGAATTACTATAGATGTTGGATGATCTCTAACAATTTTTGTGACTAGTCTAAAAGTATGTTCTTCATTCCTGTTTTTTGCCAGTGAGTCTCAGATAAACTAAGAGCATGTTTATGAATTTTTAGAATTAGAATGCATCCTTTTTTCAGAGGAGCAATTGCTTGTCATTCCTTTGGAATTCAGGGAATCTTCAATTCTTTGTTGATCAGAAAACTTTACATCATTAGAGACATTTTTCTAATTTAATATTTTGCTGTACTTTTATTTTATTGTTACTAACACTGACTGTTCTTTTCTTGACTTGCCTCAGTTAGATTCTACTCATTGTTTTATGTCAAATACTATTTGGTGTTTTTCGTGATGCCTAGTTCCCTAGAACCTAAGCAACGCAGTGCCTTAAGGAAATGAAAAAGAAACAATAAATAGTCGTTAGTATTTTTCTTTTGAAATACATTATTTTAAATTCCCAAATTCACAAGATAGACTGTAGTTAGTTTCATAGTTGTCCTTACATCTATAAAGTGGAGTTGACACTTCCAAATTCCCAGTATCCAGAAAGATGATTCATGAAATCAAATCGAATGGATCTTGGCAGATTCTAACAGTCAGCCTTCACTCCTTGTCAAAGATGAACACTTGCAAGGAGATGCCTAATTGTTTCATGAAGTGTTGCCTATGTCTTTAATGTTCTAAAGCTCTCTCCCACCCCTAGAAAACTTGAGCTATTTCCGAAAAATAATTCTAGATGGAGAAAGTGTTTTGTGGAATGAGGAGATGCTCCTTTTTCTCAAAGTGCTTTCTCGGCAAACACCAGCCCTGCCTGTAAGACCAGAGGGCAGGAGGGGTGTGCTCTTCTGTTCTTCTGCCCCTGGGACTTGCTGTTCTGAAAGCAGGGACTGTCCTGTGCCCAGGACACCAGCAAACCAGCAGCAACCACCGTTTTCTTCTCTGCCAGCCCCAGGAGAATGTCCACTGTGGGATAAGGACATGTTCGGGTCACTGCCGTGTTCCCTGGTCTGCCCACAGTGCCTGGCACACAGGAGACACAGTCAAATATGTAATCATGAACATGTAATGAAAGCAGTGGTTGAAGCTGACTAATATCTGGTAGCTAATTCATGTTATCTTTTTTGCTTTATTTTCCTCAGCACCTTATTAAGAAATTTCTCAAACATGCAGAAATGTTGAAAGACTTGTGTAGTGAACACCCACCACCTAGAACGTGCAATAACATTCTGTTACATATCCTTTGTCACTTAATAGATGTTGCTTTTAATGAAACTTCAAGTTTGGTTTCTTTTAAAAAATTTCTAGCCAGGCATGGTGGCATGTGCCTATAGTTCCAGCCACTTGGAAGGCTGAGGTAGAAGGATCACCTGAGCCCAGCAGGTCAAGGCTGCAGTGGCTGTGAGCAGCGTGCCACTGCACTCCAGCCTGGGCAACAGAGTGAGACTCCAACTCCAAAAAAGAAAAAAAATCTCACACCTAAACTAATTGAACAACTTTAATCAAGTTGTCTTAAATACTTTGAGGAAACTTGTTATATTTGTGTTATAACTGGAATTGCTGTCTTCACTTTAATTTTAAACTTTTGTGAATTTGTTATGCTGAATTTTAATCTTAAATTGTCTGAAGAGATAATTTTAATAATGGGTTTATTTGAAAATCTTCGATCAGTTGTTTAGAATATTCTAACACTTGATAAATTATCCAGTTAATTTCTCTGATGAGAATGTAATTTGGGGCCTATTTAGCTTATTCAGGGTTCCAGGATTATGTTCTCAGAAAGGCCTCTCATAATTCTATAAACTGATAAGGTATGGAATGAAATCTGACTTTTGAAAATTGAAACACATTGCCGGGCATGGTGGCTCACACCTGTAATCCCAGCACGTTGCGGGGTGGAGATGAGAGGATTGCCTGAGCCCAAGGGTTCAAGACCAGCCCAGACAACTTGGCAACACCTCGTCTCTACAATAAATCAAAAAAATTAGCTGAGTGTGGTGGCACACACCTATAATTCCAGCTACTTGGAAGGCCGAGGCAGAAGGATCGCCTGAGCCCAGCAGGTCGAGGCTGCGGTGGCCGTGAGCATGCCCCTGTACTCCAACCTGGGCCACAGAGTGAGACTCTGACTCAAAACGAAAAACAAAACTGAAACACATTCATGATCAAAATGTCTCGTCAAAAAACCTGCTGTTGCTTAGAACCTACCATTGCCCCAGAGCCTAAAAGCGATTTTCCTAAACCCATCTGGACTCTGAAAATATGCGCTATACAAGAGGGACTGAACTCGGGGGGCGGGGCACTAACCCTGGAAAGACTGAAAATGAGCACTCAGTTTTGAAGCAGCTTATACCGAAGAAGAGATTCAAGGGACGGCCCAGATTCAGGGCAGGACACCCTCCATGCCCTGCACACATGTGAGTCAGCCCTGCTCCTGCTGGCCGGAGCTCAGGCCTTTGTGGTTCAGACGGCTGAGTGGCAGGGAAGCTGAGAGGGATGGGGAACTGAGCGGGGAGCAGGCCTCTGGCCCCTTCAGTAGGTGAATGGGGCCCGTTCTAATCAGGGATGAATGTGGATTCACATTTATCTCCCGAAGTCACCTGGAGTGTTCATGTCCTGTCTCGGTAGTGGTTGCAAGGATATGACCGAGGCAATTCCTTGAGGGCATCTTGCTGAGTAATTATTTCTAAGAGAACAAATGCCAGGCTGGCACACCTACTGCCTCCCTCTGTTGCTGCTCCCTTACCAGCCTGTATACGGCACCAGTGTTTGCAAAAAAGTGTTTAATTAACATGAAATATATATGAAAATATAAGCAATATTCCAAATGGTTTTTAATGAAGTCACTAGTCTGCTTTGATTTGTGATTCATCGTCGTTCTATTTTGGGGACTATGAAACTCACTGTACTGGGGGAGGAAAACAATTCTAGACACCAGTTTTCACTTGGAAAAACAAAGCAACTTGCACCTTCAGGAGATGGTAAATGAAGATTCACTTTAGTCCGTGTGTAGGCTGTGGTTTCTGCCTGGGGCCTTTAAGGCTGCATTTTACGGAGGAACAAAGCTGGGCTCAGAGAGAGCAACTTTTTACAACCACTTTAGGTCCACATAAAAGTGTGAAAGCAGGTGACAGCAGGAATTCACTCCCAACAAAGATGAACGGATGGCTGTCTCCTTAGTCAACTCCCCAGCAGGTGCAAGGAGAGCAGCTTGTGCTGTGGGGCCATTAAGGCGGTTCTAGGAAGCTTTCCAGGCATCAGGCTCTCATCCTCTCTAAAAGTGGAGTAGGAAAGCTGCTATATGTAACTGGTTTATAAAATGCCATCTTAGTTTTTAAAATTCCAAATGCGAAATACTATTATTAGTCCCAGAGTAAGTAATACAAAAAAACCTTTTGCTCAATATACCACTCTCTTTCCAGCTAGCTTCTCCACACTTTGTTACCCCGTTGCCATATGTTGTTAAAAGTGACTTCTGTGCTAGGACCATCCCTGGCAAGAATATAATAAGGTGGCAACTGTAGCCTTGCCAGGGGCTGATGCGTAGTCACAGTAGTCTGTGTTCAGTCGGGGTAGGGATTTGTATATATTAATTTAAAAGTGAGTGTGGTCTTCACAGAATTTATACTCCTGGAAGCTATTTATTATTATAAAACCACACTGAAAAAATGATTCCAGAATCCTGAGAAGTGCTACTTCCTGTCCTTTCCACTTTCTCACTTGCTCTAATTTGACTGATGGAGATCGACTTTACAAAAGATGGGGAGACATGTCCAAGGAGGCCTGGATGTGTCCAGAGAGGCCTGGACCTGTCCAGGGAGTCTGGACTATCCCAGGAGGACTGGCCTTGGGTCTTGATTCTAGCTTCATTTCCCCCCAGGTCACTCATCATTCCCTTCATAATCATTAGGATCCTGAAAGGAAAACTGATTTCAAACCTCATGTGTTCTTTTGGAGGCATTGTAAAAGAAGAAAAGGAAAGAAAGTGGGTTTTCTGAATACAGTTGTAAATGTGACTTATTGGCCTTGAAGGTCTGTATTTTGCCTTTTGGTTTTCTTTGCTCATGACCCACAATGAAATTACATAGACGATAGATGGACAAATGGATAAAAGGGAAAATAGTGTGCACACCAGCTCAAACGACAGTTTTGTGAAATACTTGCTTTTACTACATCGTGTGCCTTCTGGTAGTTTGTTGTTTTTTCATTTTTAAAATGTAGTCCCAGGACACAAACGAGTTTATAAGACTGCACCGGAGGATTTAAAATAGTCCCTGTCCCCACAAGCATACACAAACGATGTCAAGGGTCAACGTCAATGTCCCCTCCAAGGGCCTCATCTTTGGGGCTGCCCCATCCGGCCTCCAGTCCAGCCCCAGAAGCCTCTCCCTTCTGCCTTCAGCCTGAGGTGATCTCACTGTTCCAGGGAAGGAAAGCCCCATCTTTTCTCTGTTCCTCAACACTTGGGTCCCTTCCCACCACCACTCTGAAGTCTTCCATGGATTTAAGCTTTAGAAAACAACATCAGAGATATCTGTGAACTCCTTGCTTGTGTTTGCTTTGCCTCACACCTCCCTGAAGCAATGAGATAGGGTCTTTCCTAGAACAGAGCAGTGAGGAGAAGAAGGAAAAGGGTGGGATTTCTCAAAAGATTACGGGGAACATCGAGCATCTCCTTAATTAAACTGGACTTTCAAGGAGAAGGCCCGACCTCGCTAAGATGGGAATTAGGGATCTCTGTTATAATTTTGACCCTTGTTAAACAATTAAAAAAAAGTATTATCATGACTCTTACAGGTACCAAATGAGCACATGTGAAAGATTTTATTTAACTCTTAATGAGGAGACCAGGCATATGGTTATGACCGGTTCAAATGAGAATCCAAAGAACAGATATACTTACAGACCAGGAATATTTAAATAACTATGCAAATGAGGCAAAATTAACTTATACAGCAGGGGAAGTAAGTCAAGAGAATGTCCCAGGTAAGACGTAATTAGCATTTCTAGAACAACAATGATGCCTTGCTATTGGTTATCTATAGGACGGAGTTGTACAATGAGCCTCCTTAGAACCAGAACCTGATAGCCCTGTTGTTCTATTCCAACCCTGTTCTGAGCTTCCTTGGAATTGGCTAAACCTGAAGGAAATGCTCTAGATGAAACAACACATTGTGTCCCATTGGAGCACAACTCTTTCCCTCGCACTCTGTACTGGCAACAATTCAATGCAACGTGTGAATTATAAACGCTTCGCTGTCTACTTCAGAATTCGAGTACTCTGTCAGTGTGAGATGATGGCTTTTTTTAAAAAAAGTAAATTGTTTTATTTTAGAGTTGGGGTCCAAGTGCATGTTTGTGATGTGGGCTTATTGCATACTGGTGCCCCATTCCCCAGAAAGTGAACACTGCACCTGATGGGTCTGCCTCCGCTCCCCGTCTGCCCCCTTTTGGTATCCACAGTGTCTATTTCTATCTCCATGTCCACGAGTACCCACTGTTTAGCTCCCACATATAAGTGAGAATATGTGGTGTTTGGTTTTCTGTTTCTCAGCTAGTTACTCAGGATAATGACCTCCAGCTTCATCCATGTTGCTGCAAAGGTCATGATTTCATTCTTTTTTATAGCTGCATAGCACTTTCTCTCTCTCTCTCTCTCTTCATATATATATATATATATATATATATATATATATATATATATATTTCACATTTTCTTTATCCAGTCAACCATTGATGGGCACTTAGATTGGTTCCATGACTTTGCTATTGTGAATAGTCCTTGATAAACGTATGCGTGCAGGTGTTTTTTTTAATATAATGATTTTATTTCCTTTGGGTAGATACTCAGTAGTGGGATTGCAGATCAAATTGTGGTTCTATATGTGTTTAGTTCTTTAAACATCCCCATGCTGTTTTCCTTAGAGGTTTCTTTGACATTCTGATCAACAGTTTATGGGTGTTGTGTTCCCTTTTCTCCATATCCACACCAACACTTGTTCTTTGACTTTTTAATGACAGTCATTCTGACTGATGTAAGATAACTTTGCATTTCTCTGGTATTTAGTGAGGCTGAGCATTTTAAATGTTTGTTGGCTACTTGTATGTCTTCATTTGAGAAGTGTCTGTTGATATCCTTTGCCTGCTTTTTACTAGGGTTGTTTGTTTCATGTTGAGTTGAATTTCTTGTAGATTCTGAATATTTGTCCTTTGAGGCATAATTTGCAAATATTTTCTCCTATTCTGTAGGTGTTCTGTTCACTCTGTTGATTATTTCTTATGCTATTCAGAAGCTTTTTGGTTTAATTAAGCTCCATTTGTCTATCTTTGATTTTGTTGCATTTTCTTTTGGGCTCTTCATCATAAATTCTTTGCCTAGGCCAATGTACAGAAGAGCATCTCGGGTTTTCTTCTAGAATTTTTATAATTTCAAGTCTCACATTTAGGTCTTTAATTCATCCTGAGTTAATTTTTGTATATGGTGAGAGGTAGGAGTCCAATTTCATTTTTCTTCGTATGGTTAGACAGTTTTCTCAGCACCATTTGTTGAATAGGGTGTCCTTTCCTCACTGTTTATTTTTGCTGGTTTTGTCAAAGATCAGTTGGTTGTAGGTATGTGGCTTTATTTCTGGGTTCTCTATTCTGTTCCATTGGTATATGTGTCTGTGGCCACCGTACCATGCTATGTGTCTATGCATCTATGGTCCTTGTTAAACAATAACAAGTACCATGCTGTTTTAGTTACTATTGCCTTGTAGTATAATTTGAAGTCAGGCAATGTGATATCTCTGCATTTATTCTTTTCACTTAGGATCTCTGACTATTCGGGCTCCTTTTGGGTTCCATATGAACTTTACGATTATTTTCTCTAGTTCTGTGACAAGTGATGTTGGTAATTTGATAGGAATATTGTGTGTGTGTGTGTGTGTGTGTGTGTGTGTGTGTGTGTGTGTGTGTTTGCTTTTTTTTTATTTTAGAGTTGTGAAGTACATGTGAGGATTTGCTACATAAGAAGATTGCATGCTGGTGAGGTTTGGGTTTCTAGCATTATCCTCCCCCGGATAATGGACCTGGCACCCAATGTGTTGTTGTGTGCCCCGTATCCCTCCTCCCCTCCCTCCTTTATTAGTGCTCATGTGATCAGTGATCAGGGCCCATTTATGAGTGAGAACATGCGGTATTCAATTTTTTGTTTCTGTGTGGTGTAGAAGCATTCCCTTTTTTCTGCAGCCATGTCAACATCTGTTGTTTTTTGACTTTTTAATGGTAGCTGTCAATAGGGATTGTGTTGAGTCTGTTGGTTGCTTTGGGCAGTATGATCATTTAAACAATAGTGGTCCTTCGATCCATGAGCATGGGATTTTTTTGTTTGTTTGGGTCCTCTATAGTTTCTTTCCCTCAGTATTTTGTAGTTCTCCTTGTAGAAAGCTTTCACCTGCTTGGTTAAATGTATTCCTAGAGTTTGTGTGTGTCTATTGTAAACGGGATTGAAATCTTGATTTTGTTCTCGACTTGAGCATTATTGGTGTATGGAAGTGTTACTGACTTTTTTTACCTTGATTTTATATTCTGAAACTTTACTGAAGTCATTTATCAGATCTGGGAGTCTCTTGGAGGAGTCTAGGGTTTTCTAGGAACACAATCATGCCATCAGCAAAGATAGTTTGACTTCCTCCTTGCCAATTTGGATGCCTTTTATTTCTTTCTCTCGCCTGATTGCTCTGACTAGCACTTCCAATACTCTGTTGGGTAGGAGTGGCAAGTTGATAGCTTCTTACAGCTCCTACAAAACTCCAAACAGGAAAACATTGACTGACAAGGCAAGAATAGAGTAAATCCAGCTTAAGACCCATATGGCAGCAGGTGGCAGCAAAACTCTAGTCCTAAATAATGCAGCCTTTAAAAAAACTGAAATAGGATTAACTTTGAATCTTTGGTCCTTTCCTTTTATTTGTTTTTGTTTTTTTTTTTACTTTTGTGGTTTATTCATTTTAAAAGTGAACAAAAATTATGTCTGGAATTTGTCTTATATAGAAGTTCCTGTTTCTTTGGTCCTTTAAGGAGTCCACAAATTGCCCTAAGATTGTATGCAAAAAGTTGTACTTGATGCATTTTTTCTGGGAAGAGAGTTACTACATTTTTGTTCTAAGTTTGATGAAATCTACAAAGCACTTTCCCCAAATATTGGAAATCCCCTGTCCCAATCGTCATGTGCAGAAGTTGGGTGCCAAACCAACTTCACGTTAGAAACACCTGAAGAGTTATTAGGTCAAACTGTATGTTGACCTTATAGAAATGGCAGTTTCAGAGTCAAATTTCAGGTGATTCAAGCCATGTATCCATATTTCTGGTGGCTCCTAGTCTCATCCCATTCTGATGCAGCCAATAAGAGAATGAGCGTCTGAGATCAACCACCTCGTTTAAGTTGGGGTTTAGGAAATGGACTGCTGAACTCCAGCCCATCCCAAGGCGTCAACGTTTAGCCTCAGCCAACTCCATCCACTCTGAACCGTGAAGGCCAGTGTTGTACTAGGATCATCACCAGCACCCCGTTCACTGGGGGACTTTCTCAAGGTGTCTGGTCTGAGGACCACCAGCCTCAGACTCTCCTGAGACCCGCATCAGTTTTTTTAAGACTGCATCAAACTCCCTGAATCAGACTCTGGGGCCAAGGGACCTGTGTTCAGATGGGTCCCAGGTAGTCCTTCTGTACCTCAGCAGTATGCAAAGTCTCTGGGAGGAGAAAGTATGGGTTGAGGGGTATCAGCTGTGTCACAGTATGATTCTTAAAATCACGACTCTCACTCAAATATAAAATGGACATACAACAAAGACGTTATTAGCTCATTAGTTTACGATGGAGCCATTAGCAGTAAAGCCGATTCTTGCTAGAGCACTCAAGGAAAGGTATTTATATACTTCACCAGGAAAAAAAAGTTAAAATAAAATTGCTAGGTTACAGACCAAACTGATTAATGTCCTGCAGGCTAATAAAATCATAGCCTTGGGAATTAGTTTTCTTACCAGACAGCTTCTTCTAGAAAAGTAAATAAACCTTGGGTGGACGTGTGAACTAATCCCCCAGTAAGTCATTGAAAAAGCATGCCACCTAACTTTTGATTTGACTCAAGTTTTAAGCAATTATTTTAAACAGTGAATAAAGACAGCAGAACTTTGTGGACTCTATACCTCTGAGTAAGACAATTCAGGCTAAGCAGATGTATTTAAAAAAAACAAGAACCAGTTAATTCAGAGGGAGGAGAAAAATGGATTAATACTTAGAATCAATGTATACAATGTATAATCTCTTGAATTTATTTTAGGCACTAGCTACAATGACTTTCTCCAGCTTTGAAAATAAGTGATCTGCCATCTTTATAGTTATTTTGATTAGAAACTAGTTATTCTCCAATAATTTCTCTTAGAAGTTTATCCTAAAAGTTTGCTAAATTTTAAAACTTAGTTTAGGAATAAACGTCTCTGCTGTGCACATACATCTGAAGTTCAGCCCCTTCATTTCATTTGTATATATTCTACTAATTTCAAGTAAAATTAAAATTTAGTGGTTTTTTGTGTAAACATTTTGGTGGTTATCTTAATTGAGATTACAGGTATTTCTTTTCTTCTTTGTATTTTTCTGTATTTTTTTAAACCAGTAATTTTTAATTAAATTAACTTAATTTTTAAAACCTACTCCATTGATAAAATTATTTAAGTTATTGATAATAATAGCACCTACCATTTATTGACTCTTTTAAATTTTGAAAAAAAATTGACGTTTTATTTTAAAAATGACTTCACTGAGATGTAGTTTATATATTATAGAATTCACTAGTATCAAGATATTTATGCGCCAATATTCATAGCGTTATTCACAATAGCCAAAAGGTAGAAACAACTCAAATGTCCATCAGTGAATGAA
>CAUYQG010033332.1:0-23280 GCA_963574415.1 Tarsius wallacei | reverse complement strand
TCAGCTGCACAGCTGGGCGCTCTATTTGGGGCACCAGAGCTCCAGATTTCAGAGCTCCAAAGCTCCAAAGGGCAGGCGGTGAGTAGGGAAAGTGGCCCTGGGTTGCTCCCAGTGTATTTCAGTCAGAAATGGAATCAATTTCTCTGAGGGGTGGGTTCCCAGAGCCTCCGACGGTGACCGGAGGCTCGGTCTGGGTATGACGTAGCCAGGGAGGGAGCTGAGACCTGAGATTTCCTGCCTGCGAGGGAGCAACCAAGGATGCAATAGCTGACCCTGCGTGGGACCAGGGGTCCCTGCTCTCGGACCAATGTGTCTAGCTGTGGGTATCGGGGTAGGGGAAGGAAAGCAAGAGTCTTTTTGGGGAACTCACATTCAGAGAATCTCACAGTTCCACCTATGCCGTCGCCATCTTAACTGGAAACTCTGTTGTATTGTTTAAAAAAAAAACTTTTAAGTCTGTGGTTGAACTCACAGATTCAAAATCTGTAGATATGGAGGACCAACCATACATGCTTTTTCTATATTTTTTCTACACCATTTACAATGATGATGTATAAGTAGGTAGTCAGTACATATTTCCTGTCAAGCCTCTTAACTAGAACATGAATCTAAAGGTAAGTGATACAAGAGACAATGT
This sequence comes from Tarsius wallacei, assembly GCA_963574415.1. Lineage (NCBI taxonomy): Eukaryota > Metazoa > Chordata > Mammalia > Primates > Tarsiidae > Tarsius > Tarsius wallacei. Next base: position 22,643 of record CAUYQG010033332.1, on the reverse strand, counting down.
TTTTAATATCCTAACTAGTGGCTTGCATCATGTTAGGCACATGGTAGGTTTTCAATATACTCTGGTTCACTAACTTTCTTAAATAGCTCCCTGATTTTGATAAAGTAAGAATTGACTTAGTTAAATCAGAAGGTGAAAGGGACCTAAAAACATGTTTACATTAAGTAATCACAGGAATCTAGTTCATAACGAAGCTTAGCGTCAGTGAAGCTAAATGTCAGTAGCCATATTGATGGAAGTGTAAGGGGAGTAAATGAGTATGAGTATTTAAAGTTGCTTAAGGTCACACAGTCAGTGACTCAGGACCATAATTGGTTACTGCCTATTCTAAATTAGCCTTTGTGATCTCTTTAGTATTAAGAAAGAGAAGAAAAAGCATTAAAGCTAAAGATGGAGATGGACACCATACAAGCTCTGAATGATTAAAGATACAGTGACAGTTGTGCCCTCTTTCAACTAAGAGTCAGTAACACAAGAATTCCCATTACTCTATGCCATAGTATTATGGAGAGTCAATGCTAATGAACCAACAGCATATGAAAATCCAGACTTTGAAACATAAAAATAATTAGCAACTTACAGTTCATTTGGGAAAAGGTGGTGAAGAGTACTCAGGCTATGTTGCAGAAGTCTTTTGCCGAAGAAAAACTGTATTTTTCTAAAGTATTTAACAGCCACCTGTTTAATTCAAGCAAATTCTTAACCTAATAGCTTATGAGATCCTACGCATGTTGAGGTCCATTAATGCAACGCATCTCAAACTATCTGTGATAAAGGATCTCTCTCCCTCTCACATCCTCCCACTTCCAAATCTATCATGGGTCTGGATGTTGCTCAACTGCCCATTATTTGTCCACAGCTTATACCAGTGTACTCATTATGTAATACCCAAACTAATCTACACCCAGTTAGATGAGGCAAGTCTGAAGATAATACATTTGTCTATCAAGGCAAGTTAAAAGTGTTATGAAATTTGTAAGTATTTAACCTCAATTTCTGTACTCATTTTATCGTGGACAAGTAAATAGTAGTCTTTATAGATAGACGTTAGTTCATGGAGCACCTTACCAGTGGCACTGTAGTAGAATACCTCTAAGATATAACCTGATAAAGAGATTTGTGACTTAGAAGATGAAATGGAGAAAGCCAGAAACATTTGTAGGTAGAGTACAAGGAATGTAATTATAGAAAACACACTATCATGGAAAACCTTGAGAATAAACATCACAAGTTTAACTTCAATTATTGGGTAAAGAGAAGCATCAATGCAACAACAAAAAAGCTAATGTTCGGCTAAGAAAATTGTGCAGCAAGGAAGCAAATTGGTAGATTTAAGTAGCCCAAATATTTTTGTACAAACATATTTTAGAAGTTCATTCTGTGCATAGCATTATTTGGTCAATTGCTGGAACTACAAAGAAGCATGATGTTCGGTGATGGTTTATAAGGAGCTCAAAAAAGAGGGGAGATAATAGATCTATAAATGAAAGTTTAAATGACAATACAAGACCTAAACACAACTGTGAATCAAAATATAAGAAGTTATTGCATTCCATATAATATTCAAGATCATTTCCTGCTTGGAGCAACTAAATATTTCAGGTAGGGATTGAGAAAGGGAGCATGATCAAAGTAGAATTGCGTGTAAAACAATTGACATTATTGGCAGATTATGGCAATAATCACAAGAACCATTATTTACTGAAAGCGTGTTATAGTCCAGGTATTTTAAATGCTTTAGAAGAGTGATTCTATTTAATTGTCACAATAATCTTGAGAGACACATGGTTTTAGCCTAAATTTAAAAAACTGATGCTTAAAGAAATTAAGTAACATGTTCAAGGTCATATGGTTAATAAGTAACACAGAAATTAAAACAGGGTCCGTTTGAGTGTACCTAAAACACCTCTGCTAAATAATGGCTGGTATAATGTATCATTTAGAAAGGTTAACTATAAGCGATTATCTCCTACTCTGCCCTACAAAATGTGGATGCTATCCAAATTTTAGTTATTGTTATCCTTATATCTGTAAAAATTGCACAGTAATCATAATACACATTCTTACTGAGGATACAAATAGTTGACTTCATAATTTCAAAATTATTTGCATTTCTATTTATATGTGAATAATTAGTTGAAAATATAAGTTAAAACACAGTAACACAATTATAAATTCTTGCTTGTTATAAAAATTAACTCAAAAGAAAATGGAAAGTCAAAGAACTTAAGCATACTTTCTCTTTTTTATTTGACCTTCTATCAGTTAGTGCTAGTCTTAAACATTATTCAAATAGTTGTCAGTTAAGTGAAATAAATCTGGAAATAGTGCAGAGTAATATTGTGACTTCATGGTTATTGTGAATCTACCAAACTTCAAAGCCACCTCATTGTTCTAGACAGTTGCTGTAATGTGTCTTAATGTAGGTCTATCCAGATTTATCTTATTTACCATCCTTTGGGCTTTCTTGATCTAGATGTCTATTTCCTTAGTTTTAGGAAGTGTTCAGTCATTATTTCTTTGAATAAACATTCTTCCCCCTTTTCTCTCTATTCTTCTATAAATTGGATAATGCTTATATTGGAATGCTTAATGATGTCCCATAACTCCTTTATATTTCATTCTTTTTTATTCTTTATTCTTTTGCTTCTCTTGCTAAATGATTTTCTTTTCCTTTCTTTGAAAGATGTGGGGTACAATTCAGAATTAGATATACAAGTGATTATTGCACAGGTAAACTTTGGGCCTCCCTTTGGTCCCGGTTTCGTTTGGTTTGAGATCAGGTACCCTTATTGATGTTGTGTGCCCACCTCCCTCCCTTGGCAGTTTCCAGCTACTGTCATTCCCTTTCTTACAGTAATATGATATATGTTCAGGGTCCGCTTATAACTCCACTCTTGTTTTTATGATAGCTCACCAACCATTATAGACTCTAAATCCATCGAAGTTTCTATGAAGTCCAACTGAACAATTTCCAATGACCTATCTTTGAGTTCACTGATCTTTAATTTTCTGCTTGATTTTCTCTGTTGTTGAATCCCTTTATTAGATTTTTCAGTCCAGTTATTATATTCATCTTTATGATATCTGTCTGGTACTTTTCTATACTTTCATTTTGTTGAACTTCTCATTTTGTTTATGCATTGTTTTCTTGACTTCGGCAAACATATTTATGACCATTATTTTTAGTTCTATGTCTAATAAATCATATGTCTACGTTTCATTAGGTTCTGTTTCTGGAGTTTTATCTTATTCTTTTATTTAGAACATATTTTTCTACTTACTCATTTTCTTTGACTCTCTGGGTTGGTTTCTATGTATTAGACAAAACAAAAACCTGTCCCAGTCTTCACAGACTGGCTTCAGATAGGAGGTGACTCTCACCAACTAGTTCAGCCAGAGATTTTGAGTGACTCTCAAACCTTCATGCTCATCCAGACTGTTGTCTTTGTTCTCAGTAGTTTCCTGGAGACTAGAATATGCCAGAGAATATTTTCTCAGTGCTCCAGGACAGACAAGATAAAAACCATTTCCTCAAGTTGCAGTTAGAAAAGTTAGGGTACTAGATGTATAATCCAATTTATTCTCTTCTCAGAGTTGATTGCCCACTGGCTCTGTTCTGAACCAAGAAAGGGAGCTATGGGAAATGCCTGCATAATCTTTCAAACCATATATTCTTTCAAACCATAGCTTTGCTCCCTGTTATCCCTAGAGGCCTAGAAAATTCTGGGCCCTTTTGGCTTTCAGAGACAAGTGGAATAAAATTCATTCCCTCAGGTAGAAGCCAGAAAAGTTAGGATGCTAGATATGTAGTTCAACTTCTACTAGAGAGAAGCTGAAGTCTTTGTTTCATCATCAGAGTGAACCATGCAGAGGAGACAAGAGAGGTGTCTACATGTTCATTTTAACACGCCAGGGGACTAGTAGCTAGAACTCCAGTTTCACTGAATTTCAAGAAGCATAAAGGAGCTCAATCAATTCCTTGTGAGATTACCCCCCTCCCCAGGTCCTATTCATTACATCTACTTTTATTTTATTTAAATGAGCTTGAAAAATGAACCAATAACTACAAAGAGATATGTTTCAGGTAAGCATATTGCTGTTTTGAATTTAAGTAAGAACAGGAAAGTAAGTAAGGGTAAGCAACTGCTAGACTTTGTATTTGTTCTCTATTGTATGGAGAAAAAAACAACGTTAAAAAGCATCCAGGCTCACATGAACATCAGTGTCTTTATAATTTATACATTTCACCAGAATTTAAGCACACATTTTATTCTCTTGTTTAAATTTTGAACGTACTATTAAGAAAAGTAGTTAAATTAACAAGAGATGGCTCCATAAGGATATAATTTGCCCTTTTAATTGTTTTTACACAAAATAAAAAGTAAGATTATCATCGATTTATTATACTTTAAATGATTTAAAGTTGTTCATGGTGTCCTTACTCCTATAAAAAAAAATCTTATGTACTGAATTGCATGCCTCCTTAAAGGAATATTTAAATATTAAAACTGCAACATATAAGTTATGTATAAAAATTTTAAGAGAAGAAGAATATTTTATTTGTAATTTTTAAAGGATCAAAGAAAAGATGGCTAAGTTATTGATCAAAAGCATAGAGAAACTAACTGTTGTACTCATTATGAATGACAATATGATTTTTAAAAAGATTTGAGGCAATGAAACTGCCTTTGAGTAACTAAAAAGAATTTAGGATTAAAAATGGTTAGAGAGCTAGATAGCCCAAGATCCATGACAAAGACTTTATCTGAACTAGCATATACTAACACCGGTAAAGAAATAGGCCATGGTGTGAAAATAGAAACATACTAAAGCACAAACACAGTTTTATAGGAAACATTTCTTACAAACAAAAGGTGAATTACATTACTGCATGTCAAAGAAAAAATGAAATTTTGGGTCATTGCCAGGAGCCGCAATCCTTAGAAAAAGTAAGGTAAAAGGGACCTGAAAACAGGAAAAATGCTGGCTGGGAGCAGAGCCCCAGTAAAATGCGGCCATGACGGAGGCAAAGCCCCATGGATCCTGTTGACGGACCTTCCCTAACTTTGAAGGATTGCGTGCATAGGCTTGAAAATGTTCCCTCTTTATTTGTCACAGGCTAATAATTGAGATAGTAGATGCACAGATGGATGGTGGCATTTGACAGCAAAATTATACATAGGCATAATGAAGGTGAGATTGCAGCAAAAAGGTGCCCCATGGGGTGTGTGAGAATGTTTTTCTACCCTTTTTTATTTTTTCCTATAACATCAAGAGGTCGAGAAAAATGAGTCAACCACTTCTTTATTTCCTTTTAATAAATAACAGAACCCAGTTAAGAACTGGTGAAAAACAACCGCTTGAGATAAAATATAGGTTTAGGATATTTTAGGGTTAAATAAGTAGTTTGATAAAGATAGAAGTGAGAATATTAATAATAAAATAGTAAGATAAGAGATATATAATAGTATTAGTGATAGTTAAGAAAATATAGGGATATAAGGATAGAAATAAGATTAATGGAAGTAAATATATGGTAGTAGATTAAATAAGATTTAAAGTTAAGGTTTAGTCTTATAGGGTAAGGATATTATAAGTTTACAGTAGTAAATAGTTATAAGGAAGTCAGGAAGAAAAACAGGATGTTCACAAATGTTTAACTTAAGAAAAACACCATCTGTGGTTGAGATAGTAACTGCTGTCTAGTACTTACCCATTGATTGAAAAACATGAATGGCACGGAGTTGGCAGGAAGGAAACCGGATAGTAATTGTTAAAGGTCAACTTTATTGTGAATGAAAAAAGGATGTATGTAGGCATTTAGTTAACAACATGGGATACATTTTGTGGGTGCAGGGCTGGGTGAAAAACTATATAAGCATGTGAAAGTTGAATAAAGATTGGCAGAGTCTTGAGCTCTCCCCAGGAAAGTGATTCCTGTTGTTCTTCTTCGCCATTCCCAATTCTCCCATCTCAAGCCCTGACTCTCTCCTGGAGCTGGACTCTGGCAGGGTCATGAAGTGCAATGGTAACTGAAAAAACAAAATGAGATTAAAAAATAACTTGTTTTTTGAATATTTATTACTTATAATTATTCTATTTAAATGTCTTAGAAAGTATATTCTTTATTGCCATAAAATTCTAAAACTTTATCTATAGTATTGAAGAAAATAAATGAAAGTAAAATAATACATAAAAAAGAGGAAAAATGTTAATGTATAAAACTAACAGATTTATCACGGAAAGTACTAGATGGGAAAGGAAGTAAGGGGTAGTTAAAAAGACAGTGAGACAAAATAATTATCCACTTTCTAGGGGAAATTAGTAGGTTAATCAAAAATTTTTTTTAAATTTTAAGGTATGTCTTTATGATGAAAATAATATTCATGAAGATATTAATTGTGCATAACAGATAAAATTATAGCATCATTAATATATTTAATGTGAAGCCGGGCTCGGTGGCCCAGCCTGTAATCCTACGCAGCCTGTAATCCTACGCTTTGGGAGGCTGAGGTGAGTGGATTGCCTGAGCCTGCAGGTTCGAGACCCACCTAGGCAACTTGGCGAGACTTCATCTCTACAACAAACCAAAAATTAGCCGGGAGTGGTAGTGCATGCCTGTAGTTCCAGCTACTCGGAAAGCTGAGGCGGAAGGATCGCTGGAGTCCAGCAGATCGAGGCTGCGGTGGCCGGGAGTGGCCACTGCACTCCAGTCTGGGCGACAGAGTGAGACTCCAACTCAGATATATATTTAATGTGTAATACAGTGCAAAATTATTTAAAATCTTCTCCTGCCAAGTAACACACAAAATAGAGAAAACTTAGCCTTAACACAGTGAATAGTTAAACAGCAAATTATCTAATGGGGCTTAAATTTAATTTTCATCATTTACACAGATAAGAGCATAATAAACATGTTAGCATGTCACCAGTATGGTGGAATTGGAAGGCCTAGATACTCCTTTCTTCCAAGGACACACAGAACAACATCCTCTGTAGTTAAGAGGCTCCTGTATCCCAGGTGAACATGATAACTATTTTTTTTTGAGTTGGAGTCTCACTCTGTTGCCCATGCTGGAGTGCAGTGGCACTCCCATGGCCACCCCAGTGTCGACCTGCTGGGCTTCAGTAATCCTTCCACCTCAGCCTTCCAAGTATTCTGAACTACAGGTTCGTGCTACCACACTTGTGCCAGAGTCCAGCTCCCGCCGGGTCTGGGGTACCCCAAAGGTGTGAACGGTGTAGGCGAAAGAATGCTCTTTGGACACCTGACTCTGTACAGATGACATTTAATGTTAGTTAACAGAGATCTTGTATACCATTCGTAAAGGGGCAAGACAAAGAAAATTCCTTCACGTACACTATCCTTTGGAAGTTACCACCATCTAGTGGTCTTAGAAGCAACAAACAAGCCAAGAACACTATCTACTTTCAGTCAATGAGTCTTATTCTTTAAGCCAAAAATGATAGTTTTAGTCCAAAGTCCCAAATTATAGTCCTTGAAATGTTTCAAGAAAGTTTCCAGATGCACATTTCTCCATTATCAGGAATTTTCTCTGGGGCTTCGATGACCTTCAAAGCTTCGTAATTGCCTTTCTTGTCCAGGTGTCTTCATTACTTTTCTCTTATCATGCAGTGTATATTTCTAGAGAAAACTCAAAAGAAGTTTTTAATGGTTTCCCAGGCCCCCAAGGTTGCTTTCTGTATTTAGTTAATTTATCATAAAATATCTAATTAGTATATTATGAATTCAGTGAAAACCTAGTTTATATGCATTAACTTAAAATTTTAACTATTGAGTTAAGTAAAAACCTTAACGATTAATCTTCATCTTAAATCGTGAAAACAGGGTTATAAATCACCTACATAACTCCTAGATAAGTGTTAGAACTTATAGTGAATTCATAATGAACTCACTATAAACTTGTGCTTCTAAAAAATCTTATGTCTAAACACTAAACTACATAATTCTAAATCAAATAAGGAGTGAATATACTTATATCATTTTTTACTCAAGCAATATCTAGTAACTTATAACCAAGTGAGAAAAAGCATTCTTGATGTCCTTCAGAGTTTAACCATTGCATATGTTAGAAAAGGCCAAACAGCATGATGGGAAATGAAAAAATGAACCATGACATTCCCAGGTTAGCTGTGAGTACTTCATATAAATGTGTTGTTCTCTTCATGCTCGACTGTACAGAATTCTTCAGCCATATCAACAGCAAAGATGGAAGACAGAAGGGCCTCAGCTGCCCAGACTCGCTTTGCGGCCAGGGGGTCCTCAGTGCACCTGGACTTTGTCAATCAGACGGGCCTCCAAGGCTGGCTCCCAACACACTTGGCTAATTTTTATTTTACTGTAGAGATGAGGTCTCACCAAGTTGCCTGTGCTGGTCTTGAACCCACGGACTCAGGTAATCCACTCATCTTGGCTTCCCAAAGTGCTGGGATTACAGGCTGAGCCACCGAGCCTGGCCAAAGCATGATAGCTACTTGAGACATTCTCTCACCAAGCATTATCACCAGCATAATGTTATATAATAAGGAGAAAACTTTTGCTTTTAGCTTCTCTCTAGAGAAGAAATTTTTAAAAATTAGACCATATGTCTAATGTTCTAATTATTCTGAGAGCTGTCTAAGGCAAGGGAAAGGAAATATGTATCAAAATTCAGAAAGCTTAAAAGGCAACACACAAGATGAAGCAGAAAAAATTCACACTGTGACACATTATAATCAAATTATCAAAAGTCAAAGACAGAAAATTTTAAAAATTGAAAGATGAAAGTGATTTGTTTCATATAAGGGAATTTCCATAAGATTATCTGATTTCTTAATAGAAACATTTCATACTACAATGAAGTAGGATGATATATTCAAAGTGCTAAAAGAAAAAAAAATTCCAACCAGGAATATACTAGCAAAATAGTCCTTTAAAAATAAAGGTGAGAGACCTTTCCAGAAGCCCAAAAGCTGAGAGACTTCATTACCAATAGACCTGCCATATAAGAAATGCAAATGGAGAGGGCTCAGTGACTCAGCCTGTAATTCCAGCACTTTGGGAGGCCAAGGCGAGTGAATTGCTTCAGCCCGCGGGTTGGAGACCTGCCTGGGCAACTTGGCGAGACCTTGCTCCACAATTAATCAAAAAGTTAGTCGGATGTGGTAGCTCGTGCCTGTAGTTCTGGCTACTTGGAAGGCTGAGAGGCATAAGAATTGCCGGAGCCCAGCAGGTCGAGGTTGCGGTGGCCAGCAGTGTGCCACTTGCACTCCAGTCTGGGTGACAAAGTGAGACTCCAACTCAAAAAAAAAAAAAAATGCTAACGGAATTATTCAAGTTGAAAAGAGAGGATGCTAAATAGTAATACAAAAGCATATAAAAATACAAAAATATGTTGATAAAGGTAAATATATAAAATTAGAGAACATTGTAATACTGTAATGGTTGTGAATAAATCACTCAATTTTAGTATAATGTCAAGAGACAAAAGTATACTTACCAGGCAGGGAGATACCATGATCACAAAGGTGGTTTTCCCAAGGTGAGACTTGTCCATTGCACTCCAGATGTGCTGACCCCTGCAGTTTCCCTAAATGTGGGAAACTCGACCGCATAGTTTGTGGTAGTGGGGGACTGCGTTTGTACTCTCCCCTGGTTTTCCGCTGTTTAAAACAGGCATTCTAGTAGAAATAAGGTTGACAGAAAATAAGCATCAGTTTCTTTAAAAAAAGGTAAAAGTATTCAAAATAAATATGAATATTAAAGTGTATTAATGGACATATGATAGAAAATATGTTAACTGTAACATCCATTACATAAAGTGGTAAGGGAAAAGAAAAATGAAGAATTTTTAAATGCAATTGAATTAAGGTCTTATCTGCTTAGAATATATGGCTATGTTACCTTATGTAAGACCCATGACAAAGAAAATACCTATAGAAATCATAGAAAAGAGAAAGATGAATCATAACATATCAATATAACTAATAAGCGAAACACAAAGGAGGAAAACAAGAGAGCAAAAGAGGCCGATAGAACAATGAGAGACAGAAAACAATAAAATGGAAAATAGTAAGTTCTTTTCTATTGATAATTACTTATGTAAATAGACTAAATTCCTCAATCAAAAGACATAGAGTTGCAGAATGGACTTTTAAAAACTCCAAATATATGCTGTCTTCACTCACTTTAGATTTAAGGACACATAGGCTACAAGTTAAAGAATAAAAAAGATACTCTATGTAAAAGGTAACCTAAAAAAACAGGGTGTCTTTGATTTTATATTAGACAAAACTTTTACACAAGACAAATAAATACATCATATTATTTTAAAAAGGCAAATTCACTATGGAGATATAAGAATTATAAACATATGTACACTCAAAACAGAGCATCTAAATATATAAAACAAATACTGACAAAACAGAAAGGAAAATAGTTACTACCACAATAATAGTAGGAGACTTTAATACCTCCACTTTTAATAATGGACAGATTATCCATACAGAGAATAAATAGGAAAACATTGGGTTTGAATAAACTACAGCTCTAATGAGCCTGATGAAATTTTATAGAACATCCGATCCAACAGCAGTACAACATACATTCTTCTCAAGCACACAGGAAACATTCTTCAAAACAGATCACGTGTTAGGTTACAAAACAACTCTTTCCAAATATAAGAAGGCTGAAATCATATCAAATAACTTTTCTAATCACAATAGAAGAAAACTTGAAATCAAGAATAAGAAAAACTGGAAAATTCAGTATCATGTGAAAATTAAGCAACACACTTTTGAACAACCAATGAGTCAAAGAAGAAATAACAAAGAAAATTGGAAAACATCTTGATACAAATGGAAATGAAAACACATCAGACCAAAACTTACAGAATGCAGCAAAAGCAGTAGTAAGAGGGAGGTTTATGGTGATAAAGGACATTAAAAAAAGAAGAAAGAAATATCTTAAGTAAGAGCTTAACTCCATACCTCAAAAAGCTGCAATCAGAAGAAGAAACAGAGCACAATTAGCAAAAGGAAAGAAATAACAATGAGCAGAGCAGAAATAAATAAAATAGAAAAACAATAGAAAAAAGTAAATGAAACTTGGAGGTGGGATATTTGAAAAGATAAGCAAGATTGACAAATTACTAGTTTGACAAAGAGAAAATGCATAAATAAGTTCAAAAATTAGAGTGGAGACATTATAACTGATGCACAAAAATGAAGAGTCACAAGAAACTACAATAAAAAAAATTATATACCAACAAATAGGATAACCTAGAAGAAAGAAAGAAATTACTGAAAATAAACAACTTTCTAAGACTGAATAATAAAGAAATAGAAAATCTGAACAAATAAATAATGGATAAGAAGATTAAATAAGAGCCAAAAGCTTTTCAACAGCAGCAACAACAGAAATCTAAGATCTGACAGTTTCACTGGTGAATCCTACCAAATATTTAAAAGAATTAGCACCATTCCTTCAAACTCTTCCAAAAAATTGGAGAATGCAGAATATTTTTAAACTCATTTTTTTCTGACTGGCATTATCCTGACACCAAAGAGAAACAAAGATGCTGCAAAAAAGAAAACTACAGAACAATGAACAATATTTCTAATGAACACAGATGCAGAAATCCTTAACAAAATGCTAACAAACAGAATTTAGCATCACAGTAAAAAGATCATAAACTGTGACCAAGTGGGATTTACCCCAACTACACACAAATAAGTCAACATATGAAAATAAATAAATGTAACATACCACATTAACATAATAAAGGATAAAAATCACATGATCTCAATGAATGCAAAAAACCACTTTTCAAGAAATTCAATATATTTCATACAAAACTTCTTAAGAAACGAAAAATAGGAGGAAATTACCTTAAAATAATTAAGGCCATATATGAAAAGCTCGCAGTTAACATCACATTGAATAGCTTTTTCTACAAGTTCTGGAACAAGGCAAAGATGTTCACTTTTGCTGCTTCTATACAGCATAGTACTGAAAGTCCTAACTAGAGAAATTAAACAAGAGAAATAACAAAAGACATTGATGTGGATTTTTCAGGTCAGCCTGGGCTTTGATAGCGTCAGTTCAATAGGTTGGCCAGCCAAGCCCTAGAGAGGGTCATCAAGGGCCTGGTAAACCTAGCCCCAGATGTGTCAGCCCTAATGGGCTGGCAAGCCAAGCCCTGAGAATGTTGTGATTCAGTGGGCTGGCAAGCCTACCCCCAGAGTGTTGGCTCTAATGGGCTGGCAGACCAAGCCCTGAGAGTGTTGCTGGTTTGGTGGGCTGACAAGCCTAGCCCCTGAGGTGGTGTCTCAGCTTTGGAGTTTTGCCTTCTTCTAGCAGCTCTTCTGGCTCAGCTGGCTCCCACGATCTTCTGCAGTTCTTCGGGTTGCAGGTCTTCAGGATCGAGGTTCTTGTCTCATGCCCAGGAAGAATGAGGGACATGGACAGCCAGAAAGTGAGAAAGCAGGATTTATTGAGGACAGAAAAGCTCCCACAGTGGGAGGGGGCACGAAGGGGTTGCCCATCTGGGGCCGAAAACCTGGTGCTTATATAACCCTAAGTCCAAGCCGATTGTCTAGCACTAGCTATGAGCTGTTGCTGTTTTGAGTGGTCAGTATTAAAGTAGGGACCTAATGGTGAGCTGATTGGTTGCTTTTCCATCCCAGCAGTGAATACTTAAGCTCTAGTTTGAGAGGCTTGCTGGGAGCTTTTTTTTTTTTTTTAACCAATGCTGAGCCTGAGAACCTTGCTGGGAGCTTGCTACCTTGTTACCAGAGGACCCGCCTGTCTGTCTGCCTAGCCTTTCTCTAGCTATCTCCTGTCTCAACATCAAAATTGGAAAGCAAGAAGTCAAATAATGTTGTATTATAGATTACATTATCTTACATGTAGAAAACCCTAAAGACTCTACCAAAAATCTGTTAGAAATTAAAAAAATGAATTCATTAAAATTACAGGATACAAAATAAATATATTAAAGACTGTCTTTCTATATACCAATGAAAAATTATCCACAAGGTAAATATGAAAACGGTCCCATTTACAATGACGTAAAAAGAATAGAATACTTCTAAATAAACTGCACCAAAGAGGTAAAAGATTTATACACAAAATTATGAAACATTGGATGAATGAAATTAGACACCAATAAATGTGAAGACATCTTGTATTCACGGATTGGAAGACTCAATACGGTTAAAATATCCATATTTCACAATGCTATTTGTAGATTCAATGCAAATCCTATCAAATTCACAGTAGCAATTTTTTTTATAGAAATAGCAAAACCAATCCTAAAACTCATATCAGACCACAAAAGACCCCAAATAGCCAAAATAATCTTGAATAAGAACAAAGCTGGAGGCATTATGCTAGCGTACCTTCTGATCCCCCAATTTTTATAAATATAAACATTAATATAAATAAACAAATACATAATATAAGTAAAGTTATAATAATTAAAAGAGTATGGTATTGGCATAATGACTGGCACTATAACAGACCAGTGGAATGAATTAGAAAACCAAGAAAGAAACCAATGATATACAATCAACTGATCATCAGCAGAGATGCCAAAAATACACAATTGGGAAATCTCAATCTCTTCAACAAATGAGGTTGGAAAACTGTATATCCACATGCAAAAGAATGAAATTGGACCATTATCTTACATCTGCACAAAAATCAACTTTATATTGGTAGAAGACTTATACATAAAGACTTGAAACAGTAAAACTCTTCAAAGAAAACATAAGGGAAAAGCGTCACAACATTGACCTTAGCAATGACTTTTTGCATATGACACTAAAAGCACAGGCAACAAAAGCAATAATAGACAAGTATGAATACATCAAATGAAAAAACTTCTGCACAACAAAGAAACAATTAACAAAGTGAAAGACAACCTGCCTAATGGAAGAAAATATTTGCAAATGATAAAAAATATCCAAAATATATAAGATACTCCTAAAATTCAATAGCAAAGGGAAACCAAATAACCTGATTAAAAATGAATGAAGAACGTGAATAGACGTCTCTAAAGAAGCATACAAATGGTCACCAGGTATATAAAAAGATGCTTAACATCACTAATAATCAGGAAAATGCAAATCAAAGCCACAATGAGATATCATTTCACACCTGTTAGAATGGCTATTATAAAAAAATAGATTAAAAATGTTGATAAGGATGTGAAGAAACTGGATCCTTTGTTCACTGATGATGAAGATAAAAAATGATAAATAGATGTGGTCAAGGACAAATGTGTGTGTGTGTGTGTGTGTGTGTGTGTGTGTGTGTGTGTGTGAGTGGGTGTGCGAATGAGTAGGGCAGCAACAAGCAGTTCAGGCTCTCCTGGTGAGGTGGCCTCTGCTGCTGCTGCTCTAACCCCAGCACTTCCTGCGGTGGAGGAGAAAGCACCATTTTCAAGATCTAACAAAGTCCTTCTCCGGAGGAAGCTGCAGGGAGCAGCCACCACTTGGTGCTGACTTTGCCACCACCACCTTCAGTGCCAGGCTGACACTGGCAGCAAAGATTGTGGTGGGAGGACAGTGAAAGAACCAGAGATTGAAATCTACCTGAAAAGACAGGCACTTTGCCATTGTCTTGAATCCTGGGAAGAGAAGTGCTCTGGGGTATCCACCATTGAGCAACACACTGGCACCTTGAGATTAGGGGGTGAACTCCACATCTCTCTGGGGCTGATCATCGTGAACCCAGACAGGGTATTCCCAAATGCATAATATCTGGAGGGACAAGGCCAGGTGTGGAATTCCAGTCACCCCATCCTCAACCCTGGCCCAGCCATGGGACAACAGGTGTGATCAGAAGAGGATCCAGCCAGAGGAGGATCCAGCCAGAGAAGGGTGGTGATGAGTGCTAAACTAATCCAAACCCACTGAAAAGATAAAGAGTGACAAACTGGATTTTTAAAAACCACGTTCCAACAATCTGCTGCCTCCAGGAACCCAAGGTTACTACAAAGGACACCTACAGAATCAAAATCAGAGGCTGGCAAATGAACTTTCAGGTGAATGGAAAAGCTGGAGTAGCTGAAAGAAGAAAGAAAATGACGAAAACAAGAGTTGTTATTTTAATATCAGATAAAACAGTCTTCAAGGTATCAAAAATTTTAAAAAGATACAGAAGGATACTACATATTGATAAAAGGTTCAATCCACCAGCAAGAAATATCCACTGTAAATATATATGTACCCAAAACAGGAGCACCAGATTTTATGAATCAGCTACTAAGTAAACTAAAAGAGGACATGGACTCACACACAATTGTAACTGGAGATTTAAATACTCCACTAACAACCCTAGATAAACTATCAAGGCAAAAATCATTAAGGAGATCTGGAATCTCAACTCGACACTCAACCAAATGAACTTAATAGACATCTGCTGATCACTTTACTCAACAACTACAGAGTATAAATTCTACTCATCAGCACATAGAACATACTCCAAGATCAACCACATTCTTGGACATAAATCAAGCATAAACAAATTCCAAAAAATTAAAATAATATTATATACCTTCTCAGATCACAGTGGAATAAAAATAAATATCATTACCAACAAGAACCTCCCAAAACAGACAAAGACACTAAACAACCATACTGCTGAACAACTCCTGGGTCAACACAGAAATCAAGACAGAAATTAAAAGATTCCTGAAAACAAATGAAAACAAAGACATATCGGAATCTCTGAAATGCCATGAAATCAGTATTAAGAAGAAAATTTATAGGTCTGCATACACATATCAAGAAAACAGAAAGATCACAAGTAAACATCCTAATGTCACACCTAAAGGAGCTAGAAAGGCAAGACCACCAAAATCCCAACTTCAGAAGAAGGATCCAGATCATCAAAATAAAGTCAGACATGCAGAGTTTACAAAACAAAAATATCATGGAAAAAAAGCAACAAGACAAAAAGATGGTTCTTTAAGAGGATAAATAAGATCAACAGACCCCCCCCCAGTCAGATTGACTTAAAAAGAGAGAGAGAAAAAAAAAATCCAAATAAATATAATTAGAAATGCAAATTATGAAGTCACAACTGATCCTGAAAAATTTGAAAGATTATCAAAGATTACTATGTGCACCTGTATGGAAATAAACTCAAAAACCTAAAGGAAATGGATAACTTTCCAACATCACACAACATTCCAAGTTTGAAATAAGAAGAAATTGAAACCCTAAACAGACCAATAACAATTCAAGATATTGCCTTCATCATAGGAAATCTATGTACAAAAAAAAAAGCCCTGGACCAGATGACTTTCCAGCAGAATTCTATAAAACATACAAGAAAGAGCTGATACCTATCCTATTTAAAATATTCCAGGCAATCAAAAAGATAGAACTCCCCTCCAAATCATTTTATGAAGCTAACATCACATTGATACCTAAACCTGATAAAGAACCAACAAGGAAAGGGAATTACAGACTGATCTTCTTGATGAACATAGATGCAAATGTTCTCAATAAGATCCTAGCAAATCAGATTGACAACACATCTCAAGAATCATCCACCATGACCAAGTATGCTTCATTCCTGGGATGATTGACTGGTTCAACATTCACAAGACCACAAACCTAATTTAATACATTAACAGATGTAAAAACAAGAACCATATGATTATATCATTAGATGCAGAAAAAGCTTTCACCAAAATCCAGCACCC
The DNA here is from genome assembly GCA_963574415.1 of Tarsius wallacei. Taxonomy (NCBI): domain Eukaryota; kingdom Metazoa; phylum Chordata; class Mammalia; order Primates; family Tarsiidae; genus Tarsius; species Tarsius wallacei. Next base: position 5,922 of record CAUYQG010033332.1, on the reverse strand, counting down.
CTTCTTAATAAAAACTTGTGAACACCCAGTCATACAAGGAACATTTCACAAAACAGTAAGAGCCATCTATGATAAACCCATAGTCAACATATTGCACAATGGGCAGATGTTAGAAGCATTCCCCCTGAAAGTGGAAACAAGACAGGTTGACCCACTCTCACTCCTCTTGTTCAATATTGTGCTGGAAGGCCTATTTAGAGCAATTAGGCAAGAGACAGAAATCAGAGGTATCCAAATAGGCAGAGAGGAAGTCAAAATATCCCTTTCTGGGGATGATATGATCCTATACCTTGAAAACCCAAGGAAATCTGTCAAAAACCTCCTTGCACTGATAAATGACTTTGGCAAAGTTTGAGGGTGCAAAATCAATGTGCAAAAGACAGTGGCATTTCTATACATGAATAATAAACAGGCAGAGAAAAAAATAATAAGCACAATCTCATTCACAATAGCCACAAAAAAATGAAATACTTTGACACCTTCCTAACCAGAGAAGTGAAAGACTTTTACCATGAGAACTACAAAACACTGTTCAAAGAAATCAAAGTGGACACAAACAAATGGAAAAACATTCCACGCTCATTGATTGGAAGAATCAATATTACCAAGATGCCTATCCTATTCAAAACAATCAATAGATTCAATGCAATACTCTTCAAATTATGAACATCATTCTTCTCAGACCTGGAAACAACAATAGAGAAATTCATATGGAAACAAAAAAGAGCGTGAAAAGCCAAAACGGTACTCAATGAAAGAAACAAAGCAGAAGAATCACACTTCCAGACTTCAGACTTTACTATAAGGCTACAATAATCAAAGCAGCCTGGTACTGGTATAAGAATTGGCATATAGACCAATGGAACAATACAGAGATTCCAGAAGCAAAACTCGATCTCTCAACCAACTCATCTTTGACAAAGCCATCAATAACAATCACTGGGGAGATGAGACTTTATTTAACAAATGATGCTGGTAAAACTGGCTGACCTCATACAGAAGAATGAAACAGGATCCATACCTACCATCATATACAAAAATCAACTCTAAATGGATCAAAAACCTAAACATAAAACCTCAAACTATTATAACCTTAGAAGAAAACACAGGGGACATCCTCATGTACATTGGAGTAGGTAACCAATTCTTGATCAAATCCTCAAAGTGTGTACCATAAAAGATAAAATAGACAAGTGGGATCTCACCAAACTGAAAAGCTTTTGTATAGCAAAAGAAACCATCAAGAGAGCAGGGAGACAACACATAGAATGGGAAAAAATATCTGCTGTGTATCTGATAAAGGCCTAACATCCAGGATCTAGTAGAAACACAAACAAGCCAAAAGGAAAAACAAAAACCAAAAACAGCCCTGTTAAAAAATGGGCAGAGGACGTGAATAAACACTTTTCAAAAGAAGCATACAAGCAGCCAAAAAATACATGAAAAAATGCTCAGTCCCACTAATCAACAGAGAAAGGCAAATCAAAACCACACTGAGATACCACCTTACCACAGTAAGGATGGCCATCATTAATAAAAAGCAACAGATGCTGGCATGGGTGTGGTGAAAAGGGGATGCATTGCTTCTGCCCTGTTGGTAGGAGTGCAAACTAGTCCATATGGAGAATAGTGTGGCAATGTCTAAAGGAACTAGATATTGACTTTCCATACAATCCAGTAACCCAGTTCTGGGAATATACCTGGAGGAACACAAATCATTCTACAAAAAAGACACCAGCACATGTATGTTTATTGCTGCATTATTCACAATAGCAAAAACATAGAACCAACCCTACTGCCCATCAAAAGTAGACTGGATAAAGAAGATGTACATATGCACAATGAAATATTATGTAGCCATAAAGAAGGACATAATCATAGACTTCTCAGCAAGTTGGATGACATTAGAGACAATCATTCTTAGCGATCTATCACAGAAACAAAGAACTGAGTATCACATGTTCTCACTCATAAGTAGGACCTGAACACTAGTCAGAATAGCACAAGGGAGGGATCAGCAGTAGTGGGATACTTCCAAGGGAGGGAGGAAGGAGAGCCATGTAACAATACAAAGTGTACCTGATCCTAAACCAGGAGCAGTGAGGACTACTTGGAAGCCCAAACTTCACCTGCACATGCATTACTTACATATCTAATTCTGACTTGTCCACCACATCTTTATAATAAAGTGAAAAAGAAAATCAAGTTAGGTGGCCTTACCTTGCTGAGAAGCCATGGCTCAGACTGGCAAACCAATCTTAGGCGGGGGAGAGATCAGGAGCAAATCTCACCATTGTTCTTCTATCCACATTCCCATTACTCATTCACTGGGCAGAGCTCTGCAAAGGGTCTTTGACTTCAGAGAAGGTCACAGCGGCACCTTCTGGGGCCTACACTGGCTCTTGTAAGAGTGGAGGGATGCCGACCCTTTATTTTCACACGGAATAAGATAAACAGAGGCAGGAAATTTTCCTGGGCCTTTTGACTGCTAGCAGGTGTTGCTTGGAACAGAAAAGTTGGAAAACTGGGAAGGAAATCGGTTTTCAAGCATGGAGTCCGGCAGTAAGTTGATTACTTTTGACTACCCTCCCCACCCCCCCACCCACCCCTGCCAACAGCTGTACTCCCGTAAAGAATTTGCTGAACTGAGTGACAGAGTGAGACTCCAACTCAAAAAGAAAAAAAAAGAATTTGCTGTTGCTGGTTTATTTCAGTGAACAGTTAATTGAGTTTCTACTGGGAAGACCTATAGTCTTCTCAAGACTGAAAATCCCTTGGAGAAACATCTCAAGAATATCTGTTCCCTGTCAATTGTCAAATCAGAGAGGATGACATCAAAGCAGCATTGGGAATATCCTAACCCTTCAAGCTTTCTCCTAGCTTCAGGGAATTTCGGCCTCTTTAAGGGAGTAGCACTCTGTAGTCACCTACTAAACCCAATCCCCTACCTCCATCTTTTCTCTCTGGAACCACCACATGGGATCCTAAATGAAAAAGACCGCCAAACACAATATGGGCTTTTATTCTTTTCCTCGGGTGGGGTGGGGAAAGGAGACAGTCAGTGCTGCCTGGTGTGGTTAGTCTAGCAGAGGGGTGAATGGGGAAGGCCAGGAGATTCTCCCCTTCTGCTTGGACCCCTGCATTATGGCCTGTCAAGTCCTTAGGATACACTCAATCAGATGAATGCCCCGTCACCACGTGAAAGCCCTGCTTGGGAACGTGCTGTTCTGAGAGTCGCCAGCGACAGGGCCTATGAAGTCTGATAAGCATGTGACACAGGGAACCAGTGGGGCTGGGAATTGCATAACCATACCCTGAAACAGAGGAGTGTATTGGTGGGTCCTTCAGCACCAAAGATATCCCATTCTAACCTGTTGGTCACTTCTTTTGAAGTCTTCAAAAAGTAGCGTAAACAAGAAGTTTCCCATTGTCATTACCAGAATAGGAACTCACATTTGAGTCTGTAATTCTTCCCAGGGACACCTTAGATTAAACTTCCCTTTTTCACATCCTCAGTAACATTGGTGGAGGGCACAGTTAGTACAAGCCGTCTGGAGGGGAACTGGGAAGGCTGTGTCAGGCGTCATAACCTGGCAATTCTATTTCCAGTCATTTATCTAAGGCTAATGGTCAGATGAGTATACTTTTGTTTGCAAAGAATGAATTGGAAACCACCTGAATATCCATGTGATGGTTTAGGTGAAGTGTCAACTTGACTGGGTTGAAGGATGCCCAGATTAAACATCGTGTCTAGGTGTGTCTGTGAGGGTATTTCCAGATGGGATTAGTGTTTGAACTGGTGGACTGGGTAAATCAGATGGCCCTCCCCAGTGTGGGTGGGCATCACCGAATCCCCTCCAGGGCCTGAACAGAACTAAAAGCAGGGAAGGGGGAACTCACACCCCCCTTTTTCTTTTCAGTCTGCCTCATTCACCTCTCTGCCTGAGCCATCTCACCTCTTCTTCCTTGAGCCTGGGATTCTCATAATCAGCTCCTTTGAAACTCAGGCCTCTGGACTCTGACTGAAGAAATATATCACTGGTCTTCCTAGGTCTTCAGTTTTGAAGAGATGTGGGTCTTCTCGGCCTCACTGTCATGTGAGATTATTCTTCATCTCACATACACACACACACACACACACACACACACACACACACACACACAGTCATATTGGTTCTGTTCCTCTGGAAAACCCTGACTAATGCAATCCACAAACCTAAGATTGCTTAAATAAATTAGGTAGTTATTGCAAGATCAGTTTACATGAATATCTGTATATACACCAACAGGATGATGAACATTTTTAAATAACTCTCTGTTTTTTATAAAGGTTTTCAATGTGTAAATAAACAGGGAGGAAAACACTGTTTATAATTTGAAAACAAAACAAGACACCCCCTTCCTTAGTTTCATTGCTGTCTTTTGAATACTCAGAATTTCTGTTTTTTCACAGGCAAACTTACTCAAGTGTCTGAGGGCTTGGCATTTTAAAAAAAAAACTGCTTTAATTTCCAACCACTTTTGCAGAAAATTTCAAGCATATGCAAAACAATAAAATAATACTGTGAACTGGCTTCATTCGTGGCCAGTCTTGTTTCATCATCTCTCCCTTGCCTTCCACCTCTTTCTTCACTGAATTATTTTAGAGCAAATCTCAGACATCATAGAATTTCTTCCACAAGTATTTCAGTGGATCACCTCTAAAGCATAAGGATGCTTCTGAAAACATACCAGTGCTACATTAAACTCCGCAATTTAACAGTAACCTTGTAATGTCATAACATATCCAGTCAGTGATAAATTTCCTCCGGGTCACTTTGTACAACTGTGTTACCCACAGGTGAGTTTCCAAATCTCTTATACATTTAATTTTTTCATTTTTTAAATGGAAAAAACATGGATAATTGAAAACGTTAATGAGATAATAGATTTAAAGAGCTTGGCGAAGAGTCTGGCACATTGTAAATGTCCCTGCTTTTGTATTCACTTTGCCTGAATTAGGCCTTACTTTGTAAATGTCCTATTTACATTCTCTGACTCTTTTCCAGGTGGGCAGTGATCATATCAACCTTTATCTTTCATCCCTGTTATCCACATTTTTTCAGCATGTTCTATGCTTTTTTATTATACTTTTATTTATTTATTTATTTTTTGAGTTGGAGTCTCACTCTGTCACCCAGACTGGAGTGCAGTGGCCGCTTCCGACCACTGCAGCCTCGACCTGCTGAGCTCCACGATACCTCTGCCTCAGCCTTCCAAGTAGCTGGAACTACAGGCACGCGCTACCACGCCCGGCTATGTTTTTGATTTATTGTAGAGATGAGGTCTGGCCAAGTTGCCCAGGTGGGTCTGGAACCCGCAGGCTCAGGCAATCCACTCACCTCAGCCTCCCAAAGCGTGGGATTACAGGCTGAGCCACCGAGCCCAGCTTTATTATACTTATAATTTGCAGTTAAATGTGTCACTCTTCCCTTTGTTCTACCTAATACAATACACACCCGAAGGTCTAGTGCTTGGGGGTTTCTTACATGTTATCTAATTCATTTAAACTTTGAGAGTTATTCCTTAAATGAGTCCAATAAGCTATTCTTTTAGTTTCACAGCAAAACTGTAATTATTCTAAATTCACGAGTTTATATTTTTATAGAATCAGATTTTCCTTAAGGTAGAACCACAGTACAAATTAACTCATTGACCCAAGGTAGCCTAGAACTTCCCATATTCAGCATAATATCAAGAACCAGTTTTGGTCTAGGACTTCAAGTCGTTTTCACAAATTGTGTCTAGCCCTTGTTATCACTCTATCAAGAAAGTATCTTTTCATTTTGGTTCTAGAGATGGAACGCTGTGACCCAGAGAGGTGCTCCCATCCCAAGACCTTCACTGACACTATGCTGTGATTCCCTTTCCTCACCTGCAGAG
>CAUYQG010033330.1:0-22914 GCA_963574415.1 Tarsius wallacei | reverse complement strand
CTAGCCTGCAGGGTTTCTGTAGATAAATCTGTTGCTCTTCTAATTGGTCTTCCATGGTAGGTGATCTGGCCTTTTTCTCTTGCTGCCTTTACGATTTTTCCTTTTATACCGACTTTGTTAAGGCAAATTACTATGTGTCTGAGAGTTGGTTTCTCATTTGTTTTCTTGCAGGGGTTCTCTGAATTTCTTGTGTTTGAATGTTCACATCACTGATGAGATGAGGGAAGCTTTCTTCAAAATCTCATGAAATGTTTGTTCCAAGGTGGCCTCTGTCTCTCTTTCTGTTTCAGGAAGTCCAATTTTCTTAATTTGGTTCGCTTGTAGTAATCGTTCATCTCTTGAAGGTTTTGTTCTGTCTTTTTAAGCTTCTTTTCTATGTTTTTTACAGTTTGGGTTAATTCTATATTTTGGTCCTCAAGCTCTGAGATTCTTTCTTCTGCTTGGCTAATTTTGCTTTCCATGCTTATCATTTTGTTATTTATTTCATTCATAGTATTCTTTACTACTGTTATCTCAGTTATCAACTCCTTCCTAGTTTCTTCTTGTCTCTCCTCAATTCTTCTTAATCTTTCCATTAATGTCTTGATATCTAGGTTTGTAGTTTGAGACTAGTCATTCTGGGGGCTCTTCATTGTTTGCATTTTGAAGTTAGTTTTCTCAGTGTCTGCCCTCCCAGGCATCTGGGAGAGACCCATATTCTTGTTTTGGTTTTTCTTCATTTGTGTAGGTTTTTCTCTCTCCCCCTTTCCCTCCCCTTCTTTAATTCTGTTTTTCAGGGAATGTGGGGTTTCTTTTACTTCTTTTTGTTCAATCTCCTGTTCTTCCTTTGAGACTCCTCTGGCTTTGTTCACTTTTGAGTCTGGACTGTGGGTTGGGGGCTGTACTTTTCACAGTTTTGAGATTTAATTGAGGGGGAAGCGGTGATTCAGAATCTACCTGCTGATCCCAGTATCTACCAACAGGTGTATGGGCACACTGGATCTTGCTTCCCACTGCCTTATAATCTGTCCATGCAGTGGGGTTTAGGTTTGCTCCCTGGAACCAAAGGAGGTAAGAAAAAGGAAAATAATGGAAGAAGGGGTGGTCATGAGGAAGTTGGAGAGAGAGAAGAGTAAGAGGGAAAACAGACATATATACCAACCAATGAATGAAAAGAGACACAAGGCCAGAAAAGAGTAACAAACAAGCAAACAAACAAGATTCCCTAAAGCATACTGGTAATCACACAAAGACAGTCCAATAAAATCATGCCTTTTGATGTGCTTTTTCCCAACACAAACAAGTAGTCTATCTCAAAAAGCAAACAAAAGTGAACAAAACAAACAGTGAAAACAATAAAATCAAAAATCAAAATAAGAAATCAGGCTAGCTCTGGAGTCTTTCCTGAGTGTCTAAAGTCTCTTCATTTCTGATCTTTATCCTCTCCCCTTTGTTCTTGTTGCAGGCAGATAGATTTACTCATCATAGCTTGGGTTGGTTTTCTTGGCTTGCTACCTGAGAGGTCTGCCATAGGACTGAATTGTCTGTTTCTGATTAAGCATGGGGAAGGGCCCTCTGTCTCCTGTTTGGTGAGGTTAACTTAGAAACCAAGGTGGAGGCTGCTCATAGATGGGCAGGGCAATGCGAAACTCTGCCTGGAAAATGGCTGTGGTGGGTGGCTCCTCTTTTGCTGATCCTTTCTCTTCACCCATCCTTTCTGTCCACTCATCCAGATCCACGGATGATCCACTATGGTGTGCTATGGTGGTGTGTGTCTGAGGTCAGGCACTGGGAATCAGCAATATAGCTGGGCACTGCATTTGGTGTGCCGCCAGCAGCTTGGGGTGGAGGAGGGAGCCCAAGAGCAGCTGTTCAGCACCTTCTTAAGATGTACTGTTCCCTTACACAACCATGGGGTCTTAGCTCCCAAGTTGGAGGTTAGGCAGAAATGGGTGTGTAAGTCACTGCAGGTCCCTGCCTGGACACACGGCTCTAGCTGTTCTCTGGTCCTGCTGTAGTCAGGGGTGAGTTGGGGGAAGTGGAGTGGGAGACGGCTGAGCACCTCAGCCAGTGTGGGCAGTGCAGGGACTGGAACTCCAAAGGGCAGGTGGCGGGCAGTGGCAGTGGCTTTGGGCCTTGCACAGGGCACTTCAGCCAGGAACCGAGCTGGTATCTCTGAGGGATGGGTGCCTAGAACCTCCCTCGGTGGCGGCAGCTTGAGATGGGGCTGGGTGGGGACCCGGAACCCAGGGCAGGAACCGGAATTGTGAGGGTCGAGCACTGCCCATGGCTTTGGGTGCTTCAGCCTGGGTGGCAGTGCAGAGCACAGAAGCATGGGCGCTGGGGACCTGCATGGGCAGCGACAGCCTTGGGTCTGGTTAGGTGCCCCAGGAGGGAATGGAGCCTGTAGTTCTGAGGGGCAGGTGTGGAGGGCCTCCACGGGCTGCCACAGCCAGAGACTAGGTTGGGGCCCAGCCAGGAAGGGAGCTGGCAGTGGCTGAGTGCCAGGCAGATCAGTGTAGCCAGCAAGGGAGCCCAGATCTCCACAAGGCAGTATCCGAGGGCCTCCACAGGTGGCTGCAGGGCGACTTGGGGCTGGGTGAGATGGGGTAGCTGGGGAGGGAGCTGGGAGCTCCACACAGCCTGAGCCTGGGCCTGGGCCTGCCTGGGGTGGAACAGCAGTGGCAGAGGCGGGGCAGTAGCCGGCCATGCATGGGACCGAGGGTCTCCAGGCCCAGACCGGTGCACCTGGTGGTGGCGGGAGGGGTGGGAGAAGGAAAGTAACAGTCTTTATGGGAACTCACTTTCCGAGAATCTCACAGTCCCACCTGTGCCACCACCATCTTACCAGAACTCCACACAGATATATTTTATTAAATTTGTGCTTGAGGTTATAAGTGAGGGTAGTAGGGTCACAATTCTTTTTTTTAGATAGGTAAGACAGATAAGATAATAAGATAAATATAGATAATAGATGGGGACAAAAAACGCTTCAATATGTTTCTTTCAACTACATTTTTCAAGTCTGAGTGGGTATTTACCAAAAATAATAAGGCAACTAAGTAGGGCTCTTGTGTATTATTTTAGTAGATAAATACTACACATAGTGTAGCATCATTGATTTTGAACACTGAATTTTTAATTTTTTTAAATTTTCTGATAAGAATTAGATAAAAGTACTTTTTATCTGTTAGGTCTACTCCTACTTGATAGCAATAAAAGCATTTCATATGCATCTATTTATATATTTTTTCTTTTTTTTATGTTAAAAGTGTAAGGTACAATTCAAGGTTAGGTATTCAAATGGTCATTTTGCAGTTACCCTTGTTGATCAAGTGTACCCACCCCCCTCCCCTAGCAGTTTCCTGCTACTACCAATCCCTTCCTTATAGTTTCATGATAATTTCTGCGTCTATTTATATAATGAAAGGGGGAGGAGAATAATTGCATAGACCAGTACTATGTGATCATGGGACAAGGCAATTCTGGTGGGCAGACAGCATGGTGTCCTGTCTCCTCCCTGCTGTCTCTGCTACTTTCAGATTCCATCAATATCCATAATATTTGCTGGTTGAGAAAGTGAGAAATGAGGGAGTGAAACTCTACAAGTCTAGCACTACAAAACAAATGGAAATAGTAATTATGTGAAAAAGAGTGATAGATAAAAGTTATAAAATGTTTCTATGTCACGATCTATAATTATGTAGGAATTTATTTTACTTTTCATTTCAGCATACATTCTACTCTTGCTGTTCATCTGTAACTTGGGAAAATTTATTTTGCTTATTGCATCTGCCTCTCACCATCCAATTCACACTCAATCCAAGCCATGACCACCCACTCCCAAATGTCTTCTCTACTCCCAGCCCTTTTTGATGTACTATGCTCTGGCTTTCTATTTTCATCAAATAAAAATGATTCCACTTTTTCACCTTCTTCTTCCACGATAACACACCTCATTCTGCTGCCCTCACCAATGGGCTCTCCGCCTTCTTCCACTCCAAGTCCACTTTCGGACCACTCAACTGACAACACAGGCAACTAAGTAGAGCTCTTGTGTATTATTTTAGTAGATAAATACTACACATAGTGTAGCATCTAGCATCTTGCCTGTGAATTTTAGCAGAGTTGGTGTATGTTATTTAAAAAAATGAATAATAAAATTTCAAGAGAAGCAGTTATGGTTGAATTCACAACAGCTCTATTAACAGAGTTGTCCAACACAGAACCAGGCTTTTCTTTCAAAGTAGAAAAGGTTTTCATTCTGGACAACTAACCTTCAGTTTATATGGCAGAAGTGTCTTCACTAGATAGGCAGTTTTTCTGAAATATGCCTAAATTTTTTTTCAAATTTTAAGTTTATAATCACTGGATTCATTCTCTATTTAATATTGAAGTTGAGTTTTATGTCTGCATTGCTTGGGAAGAGGTATTCTTGCTTGTAGTTTACTGATTTATTTTTTAATGTACAATATTAGCTCTGTATAAAAATAATCTTACCTTTAAAAAGAGTCTGCCAGTTTAAGAATTTAACCCGCTTTTGCTGGAGGAGGTTTATTGAGATGAACTGAGACAGGAAGACTGCACAGGCCTTCAGCACAGCAAGTGCAACCAAGACAAAAGACAACTTGCTCAGTCTTTCAAAAGTGGGAGAAGTATTGGTTCCAGACTTGCTCCAGAGAGGGGCTCAAAGGGACTCAGCACTGGCAGAACAAAGAACCCTAGGAGGCAGGCTTTGTTCCAAAAGAGAGGTTTTTGCTTCAGGAGAAGACTGTTCCCAGGAAAAGAAGACTGGCTGTTTCAAACTCAAAAAGAGCTGATCTCATGGCTCTTGGCTAAATAGTGAGTATAAAAGAAATATTAACTTGAATCCAGCTGAGAGAAGTGGATCAAAGTAAAACTACTGCATGTCTAGGAAAAGAAACGACTATTTCTTGTTCTCAGTTTTTGCCCGCTTTTCTTTCACTTTATATTTTGCATTTTTCTATTATTTATGGTTGATAAATGTGCTTTGAATCTATAAGCTCTTTTTGTTTGCTTTCTCTATATCATCCATATTTAATTCTAAGAACATTTATGAATGTCTGTTGTGAAGCAGACACGATGCAAGACGCTGCTGCTTAAAAATGAGTAGGACATGTATCCTTTCCCTCTGGACCTAGTAGCCTGATGGATAGCAGCACAACTCATGGTAGTAACAGGAAGTGGTTAAAAAGCACAGGCTTTGAAATAAGACAGATAGGGACTTATGCTCTGATTCTATCATATATATAATTTATAAGGACCAAGTAAAATAAATTCTAATCTTCAGTTTCTTTATCTGTAAAATGTGGATATGTTTTGTGGATTGCTGCAAAGATTAAATGAGATTATGTATGATATGACAAAAAAAAAGTTTCCAGCACATAAAGCATTTTTTTTGGAAAAAAATGTTAACTACTATGACTACTTCCACTATTACTACTGCCAAAATTACTCTAGAAAAATGTTATATTACAATTGATATTATCTGGGAGAATATCAGAGAAAATACCACTGGGAAGAACATTTCTCACTTGGGTATTGAAAGACTGAAGCATTTTTGTGTGTGGGAAAAAGTCAAAGGCATTTCTACCAGAAAATCAGAGGAAACATATTTGAGAAACTTCATTCACTAAACTGAGTGCTAAAAGACATGATTGCTAAAGATCCAGATCTCAGTTGTAAATGGTATTAAGCAAGAAAGATGATCTGTTTTCCTTGTAGATCCACTCTTTATTTTTTCTTATCTTGTCGTTTGTAGATCTAGAAGTAGATATGTATGGACTATATCAAGAGGTTCTTATACTTTCTCACTTCCAGTTGGGTCTAACCAATGGGAAACCTCCAAAATATATTAGGGGAGGGGGGAGAAAAATCAAGACATTTATTCCCCGGTTCCCTTCCTGGGAGATAGTCTTGGGCTAGCTATACCCATTGACAAATGTCCACTATTCCTCATAATGTGATCTGTTCTACACTTGCATTTGTTTGTATCTAGGTTTTGGTAACCTCTCCCTTATCTTATAGCTTTGGTTTTAGGGTTGCAACAAATCTTTTGTTAAGAGTCCCAGGTTCTTGCATTGACCCTTTATAGTTTCTTTTGTCCTGTCTACTCCATTGCAATTTATTATTATTATTTTTTTGTAAATGAACTCTACTAGAGTTGTCTAAATTTAAGTATATTCTCTATTTCCTGTTAGAACTTTACTGATAGATGTAATGATTGCTGTACTAAGATTTTGTTTATTCATTCATTCTATCATTAAACAAACATCTGCTGAGTGCTTATCAGGTTGCCTCTAAACACTGTCTTTGGTCTCCTGGAGTTTACAATCTAGTGAGAGACATACACAACTAAATGGCAGTGACTATATAGTATAATCAAGGTGAAAATAAAGGAAGTAAAGGAGTTTAGGAATACAAAGTAAGCACACTTGACCAGGACACGATTGGGTGACAAGTATGCAATGTGAAGTTTGCTCAGTAGAAAAGAAAGTACCAAGCTTAATGGAGATGAGAATACAGAAACTTAGTATATAACAAGATGGTGCTACACTTAAAGCATGACAACAGATGACAGGGATTGAAATATGGTGAGTCTAGCTGTACACATTTTGTCCAAAGAATTAGTCACAGAAGTCCTATGAAGAGAATGGTCCATTAAACCTTGGGTTGAACAAATTTGAATATAGTCCTTGTTTTGAGGGGATTTTGGGATACTCTGACATCATTGGATGGAGTGAACTTTGGTACTTAATTGATGGAGAGGACCTGGACAACAATATGTGATTGCATAGTGAAACCTTAAGTCATCTTACTTTCGAATTTATTTTATATGTCTCAGAAAAAATATTTTAATTTCCTACTCCTCTAACATTGTTTCTCTTTTTCTACTTTAAAATTTATCAAGTTAATAGTTAATAACTTTTTAAATAAGAGTTATCGAGGGCAACAGAATCAATAGGATATATAAATAGAGAGAGAATTTATTTTAAGGAATTGACTCGTGTGATTGTTGAAGCTGGCAAGTATGAAATCTATAGGGCAGACCAGCAAATCAGAGACCCAGGGAAAAATTAATGTTATAGCCTTGAGTCTGAAGAAATATCAGAGACAGAATTCCTTCTTATTCATGGGACCTCACTCTTCTCTGTTTAAAGCCTTTGGCTGATTGGATAAGGCTCACAAATATTGTGTAGTATAATATGCTTTACTTAGGGCTCTTTGATTTAAGTGTTAATTACATCTAAAATTACATTCACAGAACATCTAGACTGGCGTCTGACTAAACAATTGGGCATCATAGCCTAGCCATGTTAACACATAAAAATAACCGTCACAATGCCCATGACTTCCATGTCTTCTCTACCTGTTCCCTTGCTCAAACTTTAGCATTCCAGTCCCATCAGTAACCTGAAAAGAATGCTTTTTTATATGGCATAAATAATTTTTAATTACTAATTCCAGTGACTTTCTGACTACTCTAGACTTTTTGGTAACATTTTGGTATGCTTGGTCACCTGTACCCTCATGGAACCTCTTCTTTCCTTTTGATTTCCAAGCAATGTCAGATCTTCTTTCTTACTGCATTCTGACCAACTGTAAGCATTCACCAAGACTTGGTTCTTAGGTTTGGGTTCTCCTTTTATAATTCTAATTTTTGGAGAATACATTTATTATTCTGGTTTCAACTATCAGATTTGTACCTATGATTTCTAAATTTTCTTGTGTCTTAAAACCTCATCTAGGAGTTATCTTTGTGCCATTGTACTTTTTCATCCAATTAATAATAAAATTATGCTTGTTTTTTCCCATGGCTTACAGTCTCCTGTATCTTGTAATCTGCTATTATTAATAAATGATTCCACCTCAAACAACGTTGATTAAATAACTCTTCTGATCCAAAATCACAATCACTATTACATGGAGTCTAAGCTACCCTACCTAGTTGTCAAACTCTTTCACAATTTTATTAACTATCTGATCTTTTATCCTTTAATTTTGCAACATCCTCTGGTTAGGCAAATCTGTTTACTGTCATTAAAATATTTTCATCCAGTCCCAATTAGGTAATAATTTTATGCTGGTTGCTAAGAATATAGACATGAATACAACATAGTACCTGCCTTTCAGATACTGAGAGTAGTAGATCAGTTCCAGATATGCCGAAAGTAGATGGAACACTTGTCTGCATACAAATCACGTTAATAAAATTCTGCCTATGACTAAGCGTTTTAGTAGTTGTAAAAACCAGTTTTAGTGGGCAAGTGACTTTTCTAATGGGGAATCGGATATAATATGAAGATTCATAGAAGTCAGAGATCAATGTGTAACCATACAAATAAGCGTTAGCTTCTCTCTCTCTCACCCAGAATTTCAGTTTTCCCTAGTCCAATATTATTTTAATACATTAAAGAGAGTCAGCTTTGCAACAGCTCTGGAGGGATTAGACTGAAATGCAGAGGTGACAGTTTATGAATAGCTATTCAGGATTGTGTAGTTCCATATATATAATGACATACAAGTCAGAGAAAGCCCTGCTATTTCTCATCTGTCTCTGTAAGGGTTCCTCATTCAAACTCCTTTCCTTCTCCTGCCAAGCATTTTAATTTGACCCATTCTATAAGACCCAGCTCAAGAATTACTTCTTCCATGAAACTTTTTTGTTTGTTCGTTACTTGTTTACTCTGGCTGTCACTAATCTTTCCCTATAATCACACATTTAATTTAATATTCAGTGATTTTTCTAATGTTATTATCTGTAGTAGTTCTTTTTGTGTTAGTTTTATTTTTTCTAACTAGGTGATAAGTACTCTTTAAGAAAGGGGCCATGTTTTGTATTTGTTTTCAGCCTCTAATATTACTAGCATAGGGGTCAGTAGGTAGTAGATGCTCAAGAAATACTTATTAGTTGACTTTTTTTGTATAAAATGACAAAGAAAATAGAGCCAACACTTATCAAACATCTGTTAATAATATGTGCCAGGCTCAGTGCCAGCACATTATATATAATGTCAAATTTAGTAATTACAACATCAGAGTGAAGGAGATGTTCTTATTCCCAGATTTCAGATGAGGAAGAATAAACTTCTAAAGGTTAAATAATTTGGTCAGAATTGTCATGATTTGTCATTTTCTGATCCAGTCTCCGAACCTAGGTCTGTCTGAATACAAAGCTCATATATTTCCTTCCAAATGCTGCCACCTTATTATACACACTTTCTGTAGTAGATACTATGATGTGCAGCCCAAAATTCCCTTTGAGGACTGAGGCCATCGTTTCCCCAAAATGTGGGAGACTTGGTGATTGAGAGTGTTCATTGTGTTCCTCTTTGGAAAATGCCCTCAGGTGAAGAGAGCATCCTCACTTAAGGAAATACCCCCTTTCCAGGGCAGTTCACATCCAGTAACTAGTCTATGTGGGAGTATAAAGGCCTAGCCACTTTCCCCATTATGGGATTACTTTGAGTAACATTCCGGTGCTAGAGATCGCCACAGTATTGGTTAAGGCTGGAACTGCATTACAGTTCCACCATTGTCTTTAGCAAGTTCTATTTTTTTCACTTTGCCACCTCTATGTTTATCTGAAGGACTTCTTTCATGCAAATCTCTGCTTCAGAGTCAACTTTTCAAGGAACTGACCTGTGACCTGTGTCATATTACAAGCTAAATGAAGATCAGAAGAATGTGGTGTGTTCTTGTGTGTTACCCATTAAGTAAGCTATCATTCTTTTAGAGGAACTTCCAATACCTACTCTGAGTGCTAAAGCTGGCTATGAAGTGTTACTATTATATTTTTTCTTTCCTTACTTCCAAGTCTAAGCAAAATAAATTCTTTTTTTTTTTTTTTGAGTTGGAGTCTCACTCTGTCACTCAGAGTGGAGTGCAGTGGCACACTCCCGGTCACCGCAGCCTCGACCTGCTGGGCTCCGGCGATCCTTCCACCTCAGCTTTCCAAGTAGCTGGAACTACAGGCGCGCGCTACCACGCCCGGCTAATTTTTTTGATTTATTGTACAGATGAGGTCTCGCCAAGTTGCCCAGGCGAGTCTCGAACCCGCGGGCTCAGGCAATCCACTCACCTCGTCCTCCCAAAGCACAGGATTACAGGCTGAGCCACCGAGCCTGGCGCAAATTCTTACCACAAGCAGGGTGGCATAAACTTTATTGTCTTTCTCCCATAAAGTAAATCCCTTTAACTGATGCAAATTGTACAACTATTATGCATGACAATACTTGTGAGCAAATTTTCTCAGAAAATAGAAGTGTGATTCTAGTTCAAATCATCTGAGACTATCTAGAACATATGAGAGGAATGACTGACTCATTGCAGTTACATGATATACTTACATTGGTCTTTTTCCAAATCTGCTGATATTTGATAAAAATCATCTTTCTTGTTTTAAAAATTGTATTTTGGCACATGACTACATTTTAATCTTTACCTTTTACATACAGATTATAAAAACAATCACTAAGTCATTGCTTGTGAATCTTACATCTCTTTGATTTCAGCTCTTTCATGTCTTTGTTACATCAGAGTGTCAAGTGAAAGCTTAGCACTAAGAGAACATTCTCTTTGCACCTAGAATATTGCCATGCATATGCGTAAATAATTACTTTTTAGACCATGGTTAGAATAGTACCAAAAATATAAGTGTCAATTTTCAGTTGTCAGTCACCATGTAGAACACGGCCTACTAATAGACATTGCTGGGGACAATTAAGGTACTAGAATTTAGGGCAAAGCAGGGATGTGTACTGAGAAATCACTTTCTGAATCCCTTAGGGAGCAATGCACCCTTTGCCCAGACACAAGCTTTATCTTGGGAAAATGGGGGAGAAGAAAAAAGAATAATGTAAACAGGAAATCAAAAACAACTCTTTATGTGCAGAAACTCAACTCCCTAACAACCACTATATAGTAAAGATGTATACGTAAGAGAGCAAGAGAGCCAACATAAGTGTATGTATTTCTGTAATTCTTGATTTTTAATTTTATTCTTCATGTAGTTAAATGGAGCTGAATAAACCAATGAAATATTTACCTCTAATTGCTCACTTCTGTTTAATCTAGGACCCTCTGTCATATCCTGGTAGGTAAGTTGTTGGTCTCAGGGCATTAGCTATCACTTGGCTAAGCCTTTAGGGTTTTGTGGTCTGTCTTTTTCTCACACAATGGCCCTTCTAGCAGCCATCCTACAGTAAGTGCCACAGCTGTACTGTCATCCCTTGACACAGCATCACCAGCTTATCACAGCCAAGCCGTAATATATAGCGATCCCATCCCATGTAGCATAATTGATCATCAGATTCAGTATCGTTGAAAAGAAAGTAATAGAGGGGCCCATTGTGCATGATTATATGCCAGACAATACAGAACAAACGGTACCTATCTAGATTGGTTATAGCTAGAGAAGCCCAAAGCTTTAAAACTTTCAGCATCTTGTTCAGAAGCAAGAAAAGAGCCAACACAAGGCCTGGGAAGCAGACAAGGGTGACAAGCATTAATAGCGTCATTATCTCAAGATAATGCTAAGCTGATAAAATATTTGGCCATGGCCTAGGTTTTTATTTCCCGTGGAAATATGGGTTTCAAATATGACAATCTATCACAGAATCTCAAGGGGACTGTACATTTTGTAATGTATTAAATTCATGTAAACTGCCACTATGAAGACAGGAAATCTAATTTAGGGGAAAATATTCCAGCATAATAAGGAGGCTAAACTGAGGTGGTCATGTTAGGGACACACTGACTTTCTGGCTATTTTCTTAATCAAAGAACATGTCAGTGGGGAGGCTACCAAAAATGATATTGGATTCAGAGCTGTCAGTTATTAGATGCACACAACAGGTAAATTAATATTTGGTGATAGGCTTCTGGTGCTCGGGGCTTGACAGCTTTGGCACTACAAATGAGACGAGATCAGATTCTTTGTCATAGTCAACCAAATATCACTATTCTCAAGCTGTCACTGGGTGTCTTTGGAATCTACATTAACTCTTTCAGGCCATCAAGAATCTCTAGAAAATATTTTTCTTTTCACCTAGAAATTTACCAGTCATTGGGAAAATTGGAGGAAAGAGCTACTGGTCTGTTGTTTTTGTGTTATATAACCAGAGCTCTGAACTGGAAGCAACCACACAGACTATCTACTGCAACACTGCCCCTTCTCTCCACATGCTCAGAGAAATTAGGAATTGCCTCAGGTCACACTTCTTGCTGAAGGCAGAGTTGAGAGTTGAACTTAATTCTATCCCATTAAGTGTCTTTTACCAAAAAAAAAATAATTTTTGCAGTACTTTGATGTACACACACCACTTTGATCATAAGCAAACTCTGTAGGAAAGCTGGAGATACATTTTACAAGTAAGAAAACAAAGACCCAGTGGCTAAGCGACATTGCCTAATGTTAAGCAATGTCGGAGCTTCTACATTGTATATACTGACTGTATTAAAGGTAAGATTACTCATTGATTAAATTTCCCTTAGGTAATCACATTCCTCTTATTAACTTGCTTTTTCCCAAATTTGAAAAGTATGACTATGCCTACACTTTTTTGTTTTCTGCAAAAATCTTAGTGCTATTTAACCCAGTTAATTTTTTTAATTTTATTTTAAAGATGGGGATCTCGCCCTGTTGCCTACGCTGGTCTCAAACTCCTGGCCTCAAGCGATCCTCCCACTTTGGCCCCCCGAAGTGCTGGGATTACAGGTGTGAGCCACCACGCCCATCCTGTCCCATTTACTTGGACAGGCGTTAACCAACGGCGGTGTGTAAGGGCCAGGCAGACACCTGGTTGAGGCTGTGGGTGCAGAGACCCGGCAGAGGCTGGGACAGTCTAGGGTGCACAGTGCCTCCGGACGGGGCTCTCTGCCCGGCGAGGGGCGCGGGGCGGCTCGGCCGACTCTGCCCCCTGAGGCCTCAGCAGGGCCCTGCAGCACCCTCAGGTGGAAACCTCCTATCAGAAATTCCGACCTGCCCCGGGGGCGCCGGCGTCGGCTCTGGACGCGAGCCAGGAGGCGTCGCCGGGCGGCGTCGGAGCCGCTTCCTGGGAACTGCGGGCGCGGCGGCGCGGGCTGCGCGGGCGCCCAGGAGCGCGAGGCGCTGGGACTGCGCTCCCGGGGGGCCCGGCGCGGCGGCGACATGGAGGACGGCGTGCTCAAGGAGGGCTTCCTGGTCAAGAGGGTGAGTGCGCCGAGCCTCGGGACACCGCCCGGGGGCCCCGCCGTCTCGCCGGAGCGGGCCGCACGCGCGCGCCACCCCCGCCCGACGGGAGGAGCGCGCCGCCCGGGCCCGCGGACGGCGCCGCAGGTCCAGCGCGAGCGTCCGGGGCCGGCGGCGCGGACGGGCCGGAGCGCGGGCAGGAAGGAGGCGCCGCGCGCGGGCCGTGGGAGTCCTGCGTGGGTGGTGCGGCGTGGGGTCGGACAAGCGAAGGGAAGCTCTTACTGGAATAGTAGGATAGTATAATATTTAACTATAACGTATTAAAATGCCCAGGCGGCTCTCTGGTTCGCACCGTGTGACAAGGAGGAGTCGTGTGCTGCTCGAGCGCTTACTGGTTGCTGGTCCAGGCCAGTGCCTCCTGTAATCCTCCCACCTGCGGGCGGTAGGACCACGTTGTCCGCTTTCACCAAGGAAGAAAACAAGCTCAGAGAGGTCAGGTGACTTGCTCAGGTCTGTAGGTAGTGGGTGGTGGAGGCAGGATCAAACCCACTCAGGTAGACCCAAACCTCCTCCTGTCTGCCGAGTGCCACGCACGTGGGTGTTGCTGTCCCTGCCACAGAGAGGAAACTGAGGAGCAGAAAGATGAACTAGGCCTGTGCGTGGCTCGTGCTTGCCGTCCCAGTGCTTTGGGAGGCCGAGGCAGGAGGATCGCCTGAAGCCAGGAGCTGGAGACCAGCCTGGGCAACATAGTGAGAACCCCAACTCTACAAAAATTTAAATTAAAAAAAAAAATTTTTTTTTAAAGAAGGATAAAATAACTTGCTCAGAGCTTCCTAGCTAGTAATTGCTGGACCTGGAGCCCTGTGTCCCAACCCTCTGTCCTCGGTCCTTCCTCATCACCGCGCCAGCCAACAGTGGGCAAAAGTACAAAAAATTATAAAATTATTTTTTTGTGCAGGCGCAGTGGCTCACGCCTGTAATCCCAGCACTTTGGGAGGCTGAGGCCGGAGGAGTGCCTGAGCCCAGGGGTTCGAGACCATCCTAGGCAACATAGCAGGACCCCTCCCCCCCCCCGTGCTTAAATAAATAAAAAGAGAAAATACTTTTTAATTTGAACATGAATGTGAACACTAAACATTCATGCTAACGCAACAGCATAATATACAGAAGTGTAAATGTGGGGGTGACAACTTTTGGCTTTCCTACTGAGTTCACAGCTCTGGAAGGGAAGGAGGGGGATGGGGGCTCTCCCTCCCATGCCCCACTGGAGGCCAGATCAGCCCCATCGGCTCCGAGTCTCCATCACTTTCATTTCCCGCACAAGATGTGTCCGCGTTGTGTGATACAGGAGGGCGGGTGTGCTGTTTGCTCACCACGAAGCAAGGAGAGCAGGAGGCTGGGGCCAGATCAAGGGTCAGAGGGAGAGAGCAGCCAAGACGCCACGCCCACGGCATGCCACGGTGGCAGCAGAGATAGGCTGGTCCCTCGCGGCGTGGGGGTGGGGCTTCGTGGTCCCACACTCCTGAGACGGGAGGGGAGTGGGGCCCAGGAGGAGGCCCTGGTGGGCCCTGCTGATGGTGGGCCCCGGTGGGGCCTGTGGAGCGATGGAGTTACACGAGGGCACACCCCTCATTTGGGGCTTAGGGTTACCTTCCATGATTCCCCGCCAGCCCCACTGCGCAGAGCGGGGCGGGCTGAGGTGAGTGGACTGCCTGAGCCCGCGGGTTCGAGACCCGCCTGGGCAACTTGGCGAGACCTCATCTCCACAATAAATCAAAAAAATTAGCCGGGCGTGGTAGCGCGCACCTGTAGTTCCGGCTACTCGGAAGGCCGAGGCGGAGGGATCGCCGGAGCCCAGCAGGTCGAGGCTGCGGTGGCCGGGAGCGGACACTGCACTCCAGTCTGGGCGACAGAGTGATACTCCAACTAAAAAAAAAAAAAAAAAAAAAGAAAAGCAAGAAGAGGCCTCCGAAGCCCACGGAAGGGAAGAGGCTTGAAATGCCCAAAGCTCATTCCTGCCAAACCCAAAGGCTGGGATTTGGAGCCTGACCCCGAAGCGAGCGGAAACCACACCCCTTCCTGCAGGGCGAGGAATGCGGCCCCACGGCTGCTGCTACAGTCCTATCCTGCAGCTCAGCCCCTGCGGCCCCCTTCCTCAGCAGCAGTCCCACGTCCACTGGGGAAGTTGCAGGAGGGCGGTAGGAGGGTCCCACAGATTGAGGAGGGTTCACAGCTCGCAGGCGGGCAGGGCCGAGCTGGAAGCCAGCGTGCACAACAGTCATGCGGTGCAGGCGAGGCTGGAGACAGACAGGCAGGGGCACGATGGGTTTGGCCCTCAGCCCCGCCCAGACGAGAAAGAAGCAGAGCTGCAGGCAAAGTGCGGGGAGCTCCCTGGGCCTGGCTCTGGGAAGAGTGAGGGGGAAGGAAGCCGGGATGAGCAGGGGGCAGGGGGGCTGTTCCCGCAGAAGAGGCAGAAGCCCTCCTGGGCACTGCTGCCGGCTCCCAGCTGGAGCTGCACTGCGAGTGGACGCGCTCTGGCCTAGGAGTTCGCAGGTTCAACCCTGTCCCCAGGAAAATGCTTTATGAACAAAGACTCGTTTAGGGTGAAAAAACTGGAAGATACCCTTATGTCCCCCCAAATAAACACACGATTAATTAAATTATGGTTATGTGAATATTTAAAATGTTTGTGGTATTAAAATCCAAAGACTGGAAAGATAAAAGGTCTGAGTAAAGAAAAAATATGCACAGAAAAAACAAGACAAGAAGGAGCTCTGGAAGCTGGAAGTTCAAAGTCAAGGTGTCAGCAGGGCCCTGCTCCCTCTGGAACTTGTTAGGGGATCCTACCTTGCCTCTTCTAGCTTCTGGTGTTTCCTGGCCACGTCTGGCATTCCCTGGCTTGTAGATGGTGTCACTGCAACCTCTGTCTCTGTTGTCATTTGGCCATCCTCTCCCCGTGTGTCTCTCAGGGTCCACACCTCCTGTGAGGACACAGCCATATTGATTAGTGTCCACCCTAGTCCAGAGTGACCTCATTTTAACTCGATTACATCTGCAAAGACCCTGTTCCAAAAAAGACCACATTTACAGGAACCAGAAGTCAGGATTTTAACATATCTTTTTGGGGAGACACAGTTCAACCCATACCATCTCATCTCTGCTTGCTTCCTTTCTTTTTTCTTTCCTTTTCTCTCTCGCTCTCTCTTTTTTTTAAGAGACAAAGTCTTGCTGTGTTGGTCAAGTGCAGTAACTATTCATAGACACGATCATAGCTCACTGCATTATCGAACTCTGGGTCTCAGTGGATCCTCCTGCCTCAGCCTCCTGAGTAGCTGGGACTATAGACACACACTACCATGCATGGCTACCATCTCTGGATTTTTCGGGATAGTATGGCCTTGGGGAAGAACTTTCTGGGCCTCTGTTTCCTCATCTTTAAAGTTAAAAAGTATGGCTGGGCTTGGTGGCTCATGCTTGTAATCCCAGCACCCCAGGAGGTCGAGGCTGAGGTAAACTGATCAAGCCATTGCATTCCAGTCTGGACGACAGAGTGAGAACTTGGCTCAAAAATAAACAAATAAGTAAATACATAAATAAAGTTAGGGAGTAGAACAGGCTTTTCCCGAGGGTCTGTTCAACTGCAACATTCTGTTTCTTTGTCCCAGCCCTGAGGTGCCTTGCCAGCTTGTGGGCCTTTGTCCTTCCCTCTAAAGGGGCCCTAGGAGCCGGGTGTGGTGGCTCATGCCTGTAATCCCAGCATTTTGGGAGAGGAGGCGAGAGGATTGCCTGAGTCCATGGGTTTGAGACCAACCTCGGCAATATGGCGAGACTTCGTCTGTATAATAAAGCAAAAAAAAAAAAAGAATTAGCTTGGCATGGTGACATGAGGTAGAAGGATCGCCTGGGCCCATCAGGTCGAGGTTGTGAGCATGCCACTGCACTCCAGTCTGGACGAAAGAGTGAGACTCCAACTCAAAAATAAAAATAAAAATAAAGGGGCCCTAGGAACTCCAAGCCACTTACAGCTTTTGCTGCCTCAGCCAGCAGCATACGGACAAGAAAGCTGAAGAGGAAGGCTTCTCTAGGCCTGGGGACAAATGCCGGGGGGGGGGGGGGGGTTGACACGACACGGGAGGCCTGGCCTGTCTCACTTTACCTAGTGTCTTTGGACCAATCACTATGCCTTCTGCACATGGTGTGGTTTCTCTGTAGAGCAGATGCAAGGGTGCTTTCCTGCCAGTTTTGTGGGTTATTCCAGATGCCTCCAGTGAGCTCCCCATTCCTGTCTCACCTGCTTCATCCAGCTGTTCTGCCACACTGTAGTCGGGGTTATCTTTGATTTTTTTATTTTTAGCTTTTAGAGACAGGGTCTTGCTCTGGTGCCCAGACTGAGTGCAGTAGGGCAATCGTAGCTCACTGTAGCCTTGAACTCCTGGGCTCAAGTGATCCTCCCACCTCAGCCTCCAGAGGAGCTGAGATTACAGGTGCATGCTGCCACGCCTGGCTAATTTTTGAATTTTTTTGTAGAGACAAGGTCTTGCTATGTTATTCAGGCTAGTCTCACAACTCTTGGCCTCAAGAGATTCTCCCGTCCTGGTCTCCTAAAGTGCTGTGATTGCAGGAATGAGCCACTACGCCCAGCCAATCTTTGCGCGTTTTAACATGAGAACCTAAGCTCGTTTTCCTTCTGCTTAAAATTCTTCTGGCCCCGAGAAGGATCAAACTCTGCAGCACAGAACTTGAAGCCTTTGGCAACTTGGTCCCTGTCACTTCCCTTGTCCCTTTTCCACAGGCTTCTGAGCTCAAGCCACAGACAACTACAGGGAATTTGAGAAAAGTGACATTCGTTCCATGCGTGCCCTCCCTGCCTTCCAGATTGGCTGACTCCACACAAACTTCTAGGGATCACCCCACCTCGCCCCATTCTCTTCTGAGCTCCCTTCTCCAGCTCATGCCTGTAAATCCAGCACTTTGGGAGGCCAACGTGGAAGAACTGCTTAAGCCCAGGAATTCAAGACCAGCCTGGGCCACAGAGCGAGACTTCATCTCCACAAAAAATAAAAATTACAAAAATTAGCTGCGTGTGGTGGTGCACACCTGTACTCCCAGCTACTCAGGAGGCTGAGGTGGAAGGATCACTTGACCCCTGGAGGTCGAGGGTGTGGTGAGCTAGGATTCTGCCACTATACTCCAGCCTGGGTGACAGAGTGAGACCCTGACTCAAAATAAAAAAGCACAAAGAGAGTGTGAACTCCCTCCTCTGCCTGAGTTCCTCCTTGGGGCTCACATCATGCCCTATATTGGTTTTCTGTTGCTGTGTAAAAATCATCCCAAAATTTAGCATCTTCAAATAACAAACATGGAACACCTCACACAGTTTCTGAGGGTCAGGTATCCAGGGGCAGATTCTGGCTCAGGGCCTCTCATGAGGCTTCAGGGATGCGGCGATCATGGAAGACTTGAGTTACTGAAGGGCCCATTTTCATCTTTTAAATTTTTAATTAAATTAATTTTTTTAGAGATGAGTTCTCACTATGTTGCCCAGGTTAGTCACGAACCAGAGGGTTTGCTTCCAAGTTCACTTACGTGGCTGTTGGCTGAGGCCTCAGTTCCTCTCCTCTCAGTAGGGTTACGCACAACGTAGCAGCTGACTTTTCTCATAGAGAATGATGAATGATGGGGGCTGGGGGGAGAGAGAGAGAGAGAGAGAGAGAGCAAGAGAGAGAGAGAGACCATGAGAAGATGCAAAAATCTTTTATAACTGTATTTCAGAGTTGACACAGCATCATTCTGCCATATTCTATTGGTTACACAGACCAACCCTTGTAAAATATGGGAAGAGACTATACAAGGGTGTGAATATCAGAAGGAGGGGGTCATTGCAGGCCCCACTAATCACCCAATCATCTTTCTTGGAACTTATCACATGGGGGTGGGTAGTTGTTCGTACCCCCCCCCCCCCACTGGATTGGGAGCAGAGTCTTGTACATCTTTGTCCTAGTACAGTAGCATTTAGTCAGTGATTGTTGAATTAATAGATGAATAAATGAATGGTTTCCCTAATCATCTCATCAGGATTTTTGTTTATTTGAATTTAAATTCATATAAAAGTAGTATGTTCATATTATCAAACAAACAAACTAGAACAGTACTCAAGGATGTAAAACGAAAAACAGGTTTTATTTCTCTGTATCCAATCTTACTCCACATAGACGACTACTGTCAATATTTTTTGGGCTATTTTTCCAGAAATTTTCTAAAATACAATAAATATTTAGGAATTAGAAATACTAGGAATAAGCCTGGGTGTGATGACTCACGCCTGTAATCTCAGCACTTGGGGAAGCTGAGGTGAGAGGATGGCTTGAGCCCAGGAGTTTGAGCCCAGCCTAGGCAACAGAGTGAGACTCATGTCTACAACAAAAATAAATACATACATAAATTAGCCAGGTATTGGGGTACATGTCTATAATCCCAGCACTTTGGGAGGCCAAGGTGGAAGGATTGCTTGAGCCCAGGAGTTCAAGATCTGCCTGGACAAGATGGTGAGACCCTGTCTCTACAAAAGAAAAAAAAAAAAATCAGAAATACTAGAAATACTTAGATATTAGAAATCCTAAATATTTAGAAATATTTTCTAAAATGCCACTACTACAGTTTTGTTTTTTTAGAGATGGGATCTTGCAATGTTGCCCAGACTGGACTTGAAGTCTTGGACTCAAGCAATCCTCCCACCTCAGTCTCCCAAGTAGCTGGGTGCATGAAGCTACTAGTTATTTCAGGTATCATATGAAGTGATGTAAGTAAAAGTGCCTTGTCCATGTTAAAGACCATTGCCACTGGTTCTTGGTGGCCGAGACTGCCGAGTCTGACCATGACAACTCCACCAGTGGCCTACCATCTGTTAGGACTTGAGTCCTTCCACTGTGGCCACACCAGACACCAGGCACCCAGCTCGTTACTGGGGTGCATTTAGGTTATTTCTATTTTTGTATTGTTACAGCGATGTTCCTAGAAATATCAATACATAAAAACTTTTCTATATTCTAGATGATTTACTTAGCACAGATCCCCAAGGTGGTATTATTGGGTCAAAGGATTTGAACATTTTCATGGGGGTCACCAGCTTCTTTAAATTTTTATCTACATGGTAAATCCTTTTTCATCATCCTTTCTCCTCAGACCTCTTTGTTTTGTAGTCAGAATTCTTAGTTGCTCATAACATCCCACTCTAGTGATTTTGAACAGAAGGGATTTCTTGGGCGATATTAAATAACTCAGGAATCATTGGGAGGCCAGAGAACCAGGCTGGAATGCTGTGCAGTCAGGGATGATACAGCCAAAAACTTACCCAATCGCACCAAGTTGGTGTCATTTTTTTTTTTTTTTTTTTTTTTTTGAGTTGGAGTCTCACTCTGTTGCCCAGACTGCTGGAGTGCAGTGGCCGCTCCCGGCCACCGCAGCCTCGACCTGCTGGGCTCCGGTGATCCTTCCGGCTCAGCCTTCCAAGTAGCTGGAACTACAGGCGCGCGCTACCACGCCCGGCTAATTTTTGATTTATTGTAGAGATGAGGTCTTGCCAAGTTGCCCAGGCGGGTCGAGGCTGCGGTGGCCGGGAGCGGCCTCTGCACTCCAGTCTGGGCGACAGAGGGAGACTCCAACTCAAAAAAAAAAAAGAAAGCAAGAAAGAAATAGGGCTTGAGAAATGACTCTTGATGTGTGGATGATGCCTCCAAGGTGAAGGGCTTCAGAGGGAACCGGTGTCTTCAAAGGTGCCCAGGTCCCCAAAACACAGATTTTTCGGGTCGCAAACTCCTTTCTCCTTTTCATCTTTTTTTTGAGTTGGGATCCCAGTCTCATCCAGGATGGAGTGCAGTGTCGTGGTCAAGGTCACCGTGGCCTCAACCTCCTGGGCTCAGGCGATCCTCCCACCTCGGCCTCCCAAGTTGCTAGGACTACAGGTGCCACCACCATGCCCGGCTAATTTTTGTATTTTTTTGTAGAGATGGGGTCTCACTATGTGCCCAGGCTGGTCGCCAACCGCTGGGCTCAATGTATCCTCCTGCCTTGGCCTCCCAGAGTGCTGGGATTGCAGGTGTGAGCCTCTGCCCCTGGCCTGAATGTTCTTCCTTTGCCTGTTATGTGATGGGATGGCAGAGTCAGGTAGGAAAGTGAGTCACATGGTACGGGGGAGTTAATAAAAAGCCCGTCTCCCCAGCTCTCTTAGGAATTCGGCAAAGGAAGAAAAAAGGTCGCATCAGAGTCACCAGAGTTGTGGCAGTGAAATCCGACCTAAGCCGGGCTTGGTGGCTACCATAAATCAAAAAATCAGCCGGGCGTGGTAGCGCGCGCCTGTAGTTCCGGCTACTCAGAAGGCTGAGGCGGAAGGATCGCCGGAGCCCAGCAGGTCGAGGCTGCGGTGGCTGGGAGCGGCCATGCACTCCAGCCTGGGCGACGAGTAAGACGCCAACTCAAAAAAAAAAGGAAAAAAATAAATCCAACCTAAGTCAGGTTAGAGGTGGCCGGGCGTGGTGGCTCACCCCTGTCATCCCAGCGCTTTGGGAGGCTGAAGTGAGAGGACTGCCTGAGTCCAGGGGTTCAAGACCAGCCCGGGCAACTTGGTGAAACCGCATCTCTACAGTGAGTCAAAAAACCAGCCGTAGCTCCAGCTCCCTGGGAGGCTGAGGTGGGAGGATCGCCGGAGCCCGGGTCGAGGCCATGGTGGCACTCCAGCTTCGGTGACCTCTTTGAGGACCCCGCCTCCCAATCCAGCCACGTTCTGAGGGGCCGGGGGGGCAGGATGCCCCTTGGCTTGTGACACCTGGCTCAGCCCCGGGCAGAGCGGGGAGACAGGCCGGGAACAGCCTCAAGGCGGAGGGCAGAGCGCACCCCTCGGGTGCGTCCTGTAGCTGGTGGGTTGGTGGGGGGTGGCTGACAGCCGGAGGCCGCTCCAGGGGACACTGTCATCTCCTGACGCTTGTCTGACGGGGGCGGCGAGGGCTTGGGCCTGAGCTGAGCGGGACTGCTGCCTGCCGGCCAGCAGGTGGGGGTCAGGGCTCAGCCTCCCCTCCTCTGCCTCCCTCCCCCCTCATCCCCCTCCTCCCCTCCTCCTCTTCCCCCCTGTCTCTCCCCCTCCCACCCCCGCCAGGACCCAGGGTCCATCTCCCCCACCCACTCAGCCGCTTCCTGGTGGACACGCTGAAGGCCCTTGGGCCACAAGGCCCACGTTCAAGCCTTGCCCTGCCACTTCTTGGCTGTGTGACCTGAGATGAGTTACTGAACCTCTCTGTGCCTCGGCGTCCCTGTCCGCAGAATGGGGATGATCGCACTTCCCTGTCAGAGCAGGAAGCCCTCCAAGCAGCCCCATCAGGAACCGGGGGACAAGCCCTGGGAGATGGGCACGGCTGGCAACCTTTGGCTCTGCCTGGGGCTGTTTCTCTCTGCCATGGCGACCTGAGTCCCTACAGGGATAACGGTTGGAAGTGCATTCCTTTATTTAGTATTTATTTTGTTGAGTTGGAGTCTCACTCCATTGCCCAGGCTGGAGGGAAGGCTCTGGTGATCCTTCCGCCTCAGCCTTCCAAGTAACTGGAACTACAGGTGTGCACTGCCATGCCCAGCTAATTATTTTTTTATTGTAGAGACAGGTCTTGCCAAGTGCCCGGGCGGGTCTCGAAACCGCAGGCTCAGGCAATCCACTCGCCTCGGCCTCCCAAAGTGCTGGGATGACAGGCTGAGCAACC
>CAUYQG010033329.1:0-18307 GCA_963574415.1 Tarsius wallacei | reverse complement strand
TTTTTTTTTTTTTTTTGAGTTGGAGTCTCACTCTGTCGCCCAGACTGGAGGGCAGTGGCCGCTCCCGGCCACCGCAGCCTCGACCTGCTGGGCTCCGGCGATCCTTCCGCCTCAGCCTTCCAAGTAGCTGGAACTACAGGCACGTGCTACCACGCCCAGCTGATTTTTTGATTTATTGTAGAGATGAGGTCTCGCTTGCCCAGGCGGGTCTCGAACCCGCGGGCTCAGGCAATCCACTCACCTCAGCCTCCCAAGGCGCGGGATTACAGGCTGAGCCACCGAGCCCAGCTGCCAATCCCTTTCTTAAAGTATTATGGTAAATGTTCAGGGTCCACTTATGAGTTAGAACATGTGGTACTAAGTTCTTTGTTTCTGTGATAAATCACTGAGTATTATAGACTCTAAATTCATCTATGTTGCTGCAAAGTTCATAATTTTGTTCTTCTTTATGACTGCATAATATTTCATAGTGTGCATGCACCACATTTTAAAAATCCAATCCAGTTTTGAAGGGCAGCATGGTTGGTTCCATGTTTTTGCTATTGTAAACAGTACTGCAGTAAACATGCAAGTGCAGGTATCTTTTTTGTAGAATCATTTAAGTTTCTCTGGGTATATTCCCAGAAGGGTTGTATGAAAAGTCGATTTCTAGCTATTTTAGGAATCATCACCTGTCAGTTCAACTCACTATTTCTCTTTTGTGTTTTAGAACCATCCTTTGGGAAGACACCAGGAAACAATATAGGTACCGCTCCATGCAAAATTCTCTCAATATAGCAGACAATGAGAGAATAAAAAGTTTCTTAAGGTCTGACTACTTCGCCCTTCAGGTATAACTCTAAAGTTTACCCTGGTTGCGCTTTGATGGTGCTAAAGGATACATTGACCTTAGGGCATAGCACAGTGAGTATTGATTACTTACGACTTGTAACAGTGGGCCGCAGATACCACCCACTGGTCGTTGATGAGGGAGCCTCCACAGAAGTGGTAGCCAGCGTTCAGGGACACCTGGTAGGGGATGGAATTCTTCTGACAGGTGTAGCCCCCAACGATCTTGTCATCATCATCACCAGTGGGGAAAGCAACTGACAGGGAGAAGTTGAGAACTATTTGTTAAAAAGATCCCTCTTAGAATTTCTATACCACCTTGAAGTTTTTGCACATTAACCAGAAAAGAGTAAACAATGTTTTCTTGTCTCACATAATCAGGAAATGGTGGTCTTAAGGTGATTTAATGGGAGGATTTATTATTCTATACCTTTAACATGTACTCCACTTATACCGTTATAAGTATCTAATTTTAAATTTATAATTTACACGTGATACATGCATTCGCTTTAAGAATATAGGCACCATTGAGACACACACACAAACACAACACACACATACACACACACATTCATAATGATCAGAAACTCTTTATACAATGAATGTCCTGGAAACCACCATCTGAGGATGTAAAGAATGCTTTGTACACAGAGCTCTGCTCAACAGCCATGCAATAAGTGTAAAGTTTTGTAGTAATTATGGTGATGTTTGTGGTGGTTGGTGGGGTATTATAGGATATATATCTTCATGAGGTAACAGAAAGGAAGTTTTTAGAGGCCGCGTTGGAATGTTGTGGCCTGAAAGAAAAGGAAAGTTTTATACTTTTGTTCCCTCAATTTTTCTCTTTAGTTTTAGCCTAAAAATTTTGTTAAATCATTTTCCAGAATACTATAGAACTTCTCTCTCCAATCTTTCCTCTTATAACAATTATCTTCCCATCATTTATTAATTAACTCATCTCTGTGAAGTCTGTACTACTGATTGTGTAAGATTTCTTGAAACTCCAAAAAGTTGTGACTATATTATCTGAGCCCCATTAAAAAAAATTTTTAAATGATTTTAGGAAAGAAGTTTTCAGGCATGTAGATAAATGTATTAAATTTATACCTGCTCAATTTGGAAAAAAATGATAGTGTTAAATTTTAGGAGCACAAAATTTAGTAGTATTTCATTAGAACTGGTCTTTTCTCTATTTTTTTCTTGATTGAATGACATGCTATTTTCCACCAGAGATTTCAGTGGCAAAAAAGTAGTAAACACAGCCCATATATTTCATTCATGAGAAATAAAAAAAATTTCCTGTTAGGCCCCTTGGCTCTAGAATCACTAGCACTTTAGTGACTTATAGAGGAGTCTCGGGCTCTGAACTCATAGCCTCTTCAGGAATCACAGGACTAGTTTCAGTCATTAATTCCAAATTCTTAGAAAGGTCAGTGCAAGCGCTTCCTTGATGTGAGCCAATCTCTCCTTCTTTATCAATATTACTTGAAAGTGGAGAGTAAGCCCTACTTCTTTGTATCTTCCACCCTGATCACTCCAGCTCACTGCGATCTTCCTCCAACAGTGTGTTTTAATGTCCTACAAACATATGCACTATACTCTATTATTTCAATATTTTATGCTTCTTTATTACAGAGGTTCGATTCAACATTCATTAGAATCTTTCAGAATACAAAGTGCAGTTTTAAATCGATACTAGACCTCCACTCATTAAAAGTGACTCACCAGCAGCTCCCAGGAGAGCAAGGAAGATGAAGGTCTTCATGGTTGCTCACTGGACCTATACTGGGGAACAGGATGAAGGATTTTCATCCACAGCTATTAATACCTCCAGATTTGTCAACACCCATGGCCACAGGTGCCAGAAAAGTGATTTCACTGGAAACTCACAAATCTAAATTTAGCATTAAATTCTGTGACACATGGACAACAACTCAGCATCAGATTTAAACATCAACATTTGTTCACTTTTTCTAGAAGGTTATGGGACTGGACATAACAAATCCACCTGGTAGGAACTTTTCCCCATAATAGGAAAATAGGTTAGAGTAAGGTCACAGAAAAGAGCTACAGGTGTACCAATTCCCATACAGAAGTCTTAGGTATTTGATTGTCTTATCTGTAAATGTTTATTCTAAGGACTATCTTGAAGCCTGCTCTTTTCATGTTTAATAACATAAGCTCTTTCACAACTATATTATTTGTCTTATGGTAGCTCCAGTCTTGCGTATCTATGTTAACTTTTCATTATTAATAAGAATAACTTGTTTTCATGAGAAAAGGGCAATTACTCTTAATTGAAATTGTAATAGATGAAAAAAGGAAAGTAAAAGAATGCTAACCAAAATTATCTCAGGCTTACAATATATCAGAGATATTCTAAGTACTTTGCCTATGTTAATTTAGTAATCTTCATATGAACTGTATAGGATACCTATTATAATGCCCAAATTACCAATGAGAAAATTAAGGCACACAAAAGCATCAGGGATTTGACCAAAATTATATAGTAAGTTGGTAGAATCGAGATTCCAACTCAGGAAATCTGGCTTCAGCTTCAATGGTCTTGACCACTATGCCACGATCTCCCTCGTCAGTTCACCAAAACCCAGATACCGAGATAATACATTGGCCAATGATAACACAATAGAAATGTATAGCTTGTTTACTCTATAAATGTATAAATGTATCAGGCATTGTGGAAGGAGTTGACATACATCAATCATTCAATCCTCATAAACAACACTAAAAATGTTGTGCTAAATTTTCACTATTTAAGAAATAAGGAGGAGGGGGCTTAGAGAAGTCAAAATTTTTCTCAAAATTTTACAGCTATCAAGTGACCAGTCCAGGGTTCAAACTCAAGCAGCCTCAATTTAGGGCCCATGTCCTCAACTGTGATACTATAAACAATAATAAGGGAGAACAGTCTGAGCTCTACTGAACTAAGAACTAACTTCAAGGAGAACATGGAAATTTTGGAAAATCCAAGAAATACGTTCCTGGAGCAGAAATTTCAGAATTAATGAGGCACGACAAAAGTCTCCAGCTGAGCTAATCTTAATGAGAATTAAACCCTAGCTAGGCATAGCAGTTTCTATACCTATACAATAATTATGAAATGGCCTACTAGGATATTTTCGTTATGCAAATTATCACTGCCAAATTAGTTTTTGTTTCTTTTACATTTAAAATATTGCTGCTATCAGCCGGGCTTGGTGGCTCAGCCTGTAATCCCGCGCCTTTGGGAGGCTGAGGTGAGTGGATTGCCTGAGCCCGTAGGTTCGAGACCCGCCTGGGCAAGCGAGACCTCATCTCTACAATAAATCAAAAAATCAGCCGGGCGTGGTAGCGCGCGCCTGTAGTTCCAGCTACTTGGAGGGCTGAGGCGGAAGGATCGCCGGAGCCCAGCAGGTCGAGGCTGCGGTGGCTGGGAGCGGCCATTGCACTCCAGTCTGGGCGACAGAGTGAGACTCCAACTCAAAAAAAAAAAAAGCTATCACTTATTGAGTACTTATTTGTCAGTTGATCTAAGTGTTTTATATATTTTTGTCTTTCTAGTAAATTAGTGACTAAAATGCAAGACATTATATCTAACAGGGAAGTTATGAAAATATAGAAGCACCTTATATAGGCTGGGCGCAGTGGCTCACGCCTATAATCCCAGCACTTTGAGAGGCTGAGGTGAGAGGATTGCCTGAGCTCATGGCTTCAAGACCACCCTGGGCAACTTGGAGAAACCTCATCTCTACAATAAATTTAAAAAATTAGCTGGGTGTGGTGGCACATGCCTGTAGTTTCAGGTGCTTAGAAGGCTGAGGCAGAAGAATCACCTGAGTCCAACAGGCCGAGGCTGTGGTGGCTGTGAGCATGCCACTGCACTCCAGCCTGGACCACAGAGGGAGACTCCAACTCAGAAAAAAAAAAAAAAAGAAGTACCTTATATAAACTAATTCTACCCTTTTTTTCTCCTACCTTCAGAGATTCTTGTGGTGGTGATGGTGGTGGTAGTTTTTCTTTCTAAATGTTTTATAGGAATACTACTGATTAATCTGAAGTTTAATGGAATTTCAGCAGGGTATAGTCAATGAAGTAGAAAGGGAAGTTGAAGGGCAATTATTTTTTGATGTCAGAATAAAATAATTATTAAACTTCTGTAATTAAGCTCAATTCTTCATATCTGACTACTGACTATAAAGGCACAGAAAATCATTATAACCTGAGATGGATCCAAGTTAAGTACTTATATCCTATATTATTCATTTTAGAGAATGAGTGCTAATTATATTAAAAAGTACTGTTAATATAGGTCAGGTAATAAAACAGAACATGGAAACAACTACAGAAATCTCTTCTTTATCATTGATATCGATATTATGAACCTATCTTACTCCTCTTGTAGTTGATGACTAATAAAAACAGGGTAACCACTTACTTCAATATAATAGAAGGCATTGGGATTTCAAAAAACTGTTCTCGAATGGGCACAAAGGGCAAGAGGCCAGTGAAGAAAAGGCCAAGAATGAGCAGAACACGTTGTAGACTGAAGAGTATAGGAATATCTGAATTCTAAAAGACACAAACAATATTATGTTACTTTTACAACTGTTCAGGTAAAGAGGATTATTTTACAACCCTCAAAATTTCCCAAGACTATACCTTGACATCTATTACAAGCATTCCCCAAATTATAAATATCCTTTCACACTTAGAAATGGCTAGTCCTTGACAAATGGGTCAGGATCTATCCTGGAGCCTAATAGCGTAATTGATGTCACTAAAGTTTTTCTATTCCCTTCTCTCTGCTTTTGCAACATCACTTGTGCTATTGGTTATAGTACTTACAGTAAACATACCAGAATCTAACAGAACAAAATGAAGAGATGAACATATTAAATTTTCAGCAACCTACTCCTGTTTAAAATAGATAGGCTATATATCTATATATGTGAGTATCTATAGATATATAGATATGTATCAATACTGTTATAAATGTCATCTTTCAGCTACCTTATGGATCAAATATAAAATATAAAGAGGATTTTGTAAGTTAGTCCAAGAATCTAACCACAATTTTAAATTTCTACTGTAAAAGGTGCTCAAGATCCCCAAACTTTGTGTGTGTGTGTGTGTTGGAGTCTCACTCCATCGCCCAGGCTGGAGTGCAGTGGCATGCTCAAGGCCACCCCAGCATTGACCTGCTGGGCTCAGGTAGTCCTTCTGCCTCAGCCTTCCGAGTAGCTGGAACTACAGGGACATGCTACCACGCCCAGCTAATTTTTTATGTATTGTAGGGACGAGGTCTCTTCAAGTTGCCCATGCTGGTCTCAAACCCGCAGGCTCAGGCAATCCACTCTCTTTGGCCTCCCAAAGTGTGCTGGGATTATAGGCTGAGGCACCAAACCCGTCCATGGATCCCAAAACTTTTAACATGCAAGCTGTATATATACCTACTACACACATATATGTATAATATATATATACACACACATATATATACGCACATATACATTTGTATTAAAATACACAGAACACAAATTTACCATGTTTATCTTTTTTGTTGTTGTTGTTGGAGTCTTACTCAGTCACCCAGGCTGGAGTGCAGTAGCATGCTTACAGCCACCCCAGCATCGACCTGCTGCGCTCTAGCGATCCTTCTGCCTCAGCCTACCAAGTAGCCGAACGACAGGCGTCCACGATCATGCCCGGCTAATTTTTGATTTATTTTAGAGACAGGTCTCACCAAGTTGCCCGGGCTGGTCTCGAACCCTTGGGCTCAGGCAATCCACTCGCCTCAGCCTCCCAAAGCACTGCGATTACAGGCTAAGCCACCAAGTCTAGACCCTTTCAATACTTTTAAAAAGCAAATAAGAATGCAAAGAGTGTAAAATTGAATATTTCTATTAAAAAGCTAATATATTTAAAAAGTCACACAAAAAGTAATTCATTTAAAATAATTAACTCTGGCTGGGCGCAGTGGCTCATGCCTATAATCCCAGCACTTTGGGAGGCCAAGGTGAGAGGATTGTCTGAGCCCATGGGTTCAAGACCAGCCCGGGCAATTTGGTGAGACCTCATCTCTACAATAAACAAAAAATTAGCCAGGTGTGGTTGTGCATGCCTGTAGTTCCAGCTACTTGGAAGGTTGAGGCAGAAGGATTACCTGAGCCCAGCAGGTCGAGGCTATGGTGGCTATGAGCACACCACTGCACTCTAGCCTGGGCAACAGAGTGAGACTCCAACTCAAAAAATTAAATTAAATTAAATTTAAAAATAAAATAAAATAATTAGCTCTATACCTAGTTATTTTTTTTTAAATAGAGTAAGTTTTTTTGTTTTTGTTGAGTTGGAGTCTCACTCTGTCACCCAGGCTGAAGTGCAGTAGTACACTCATGGCCACTGCAGCCTCGACCTGCTGGACTCTGGTGATCCTTCCACCTCAGCCTTCCAAGTAGCTGGAACTACAGGCATGTGCCACGATGCCCAGCTAATTTTTTGACTTATTGTAGAGATGAGGTCTGGCCAAGTTGCCCAGGCTGGTCTCGAACCAGTGGGCTCAGGCAATCCTCTCAGCTCGGCCTCCCAAAGTCCAGGGATTATAGGCATGAGGTACTGTGCCAGTCAATAAACCTGAGAATTTATTTTGCCCCTTTGTTTACATTGTGGTTTGTAATGTTCCCAGCTTATTTATATACAGGTGTTTCAGCTGTAACAGAATATACAAGACTCTGAGAAACCTTGAGTTTTGCAAATTCATACACTAAGAATAACAGAGAATATAAGAAAAATAGGGTTAGGGGCTGACCCTCAAACATATTGCTAAAAACAATAACTGGTACTTTCAGAAAGCCATGCAAGTCTGCTGGTGGACATGGAGGGAGAGTGGTGTGCTGGCAAATGTTTAACAACTGGCTGTACCCCATGCCTTTTAAATTAGAATTCTGGGATGGGACTCAGGCATTCGTATGTTTTTAAACTGTTCGGGAAACTCCAACATCCTGCCAAGTTTAAAAACTACTGCACTGAGCATGAATGAAAAAAAAGTCATTAAGTGAGGATAAGTGCCACATGTCTTTCATCACTACTGTGTGGCTCAATTCTTTTTATTGATATATTTTGAGTTCTAGCATCTGGGAATAAAAGGGCTAATATAAATTCCTATAAATCATACTTTAAGAATTGCAAAAAATGTATCACTTAATTATACAGCATGTTGGTAATATGAATGACTAATTTTACTGAGACATTTTTACTGAGATGTTTGAAAACTGCAGCTGATAGGTTTTTGGAATTTTTAAATTCTAAAATGACAATGCAAGAGGCTTCTGGAAAAATATGAGACTAAGGGAAAAGATCTGTGATTGTGGGTCAAAAGTGAGCTTTTTATTTTGAAATAATTATAGACTCACAGGAAGTTGCAAAAATAGTACAGTCCCATGCATCCTTCACCCAGCTTCCCCCAAAAATGATATCCGATGTATTTATGGTATAGTATCCAAATCAGGAATTAACATCAGTAACATTACTGTTAATTAGACCACAGACCTTGTTCAGTTTTCATAATTTTAAACTGCATTTATTTATCTGCATGTTTGTGTGTGTGTTGGTCTATGCAATTTTAACCCATGTATAGATTTTTTGTTTTGTTTTGTTTTGCTTTTTTTGAGTTGGAGTCTCACTCTATCACACAGATAGAGTGCAGTGGCATGCTCACGGCCACTCCAGCGTTGACTTTCTGGGCTCAGGCAATCCTCTCACCTCGGCCTCCCAAAGTGCTGGAATTATAGGCGTGAGCCACTGTGCCCAGCCTACACGTATAGATTAATGTAGCTACTACCATAGGCAAGATACAGAACTGTTTATCACCACACAAGAACGCCTACATGCTATCTCTTTGTACTATACCCACTCTCCACCCCACCCTCATGCCCTGTCTTCTGGCAGCCACTAATCCGCTCTCCATGTCAACAGTATTGATGTTATATAAATGGAATCATTAAGTAGTGAACTATTTGAGGTTGTTTTTTTCACTAAGCATGGTCTCTGAGGACCATCAGCTTGATGCTTGCATTCATAGTTCATTCCTTTTTATTGCTGAAGCAATATACCATCGTATGGCAGTACAAGAGTTTGTTCAGCCATTTACCTGTTGAAGGATATCCGAGTTGTTTCCAGGATTTTGCTTTTACAAATCAAGTTGATATATACATTCTTGTAAAAGTTTTTGTGTACGTGTTTCCATTTTTTTCTGGGATAATTGTCCACGATGAGATTGTTGGCTCATATGGTTTAGTTTAGTAAGAAACTACCTACTTAAGAGAGTAGCTGTACTATTTTATAGTGCCACCAGCAATCTTTGAGAGATCCAGTTTCTTCTCTTTTTTTTTGAGTCGGAGTCTCACTCTGTAGCTCATGCTGGAGTACAGTGGCATAATCTTGGCTACTGCAGCCTCAACCTGCTGGGCTCAGGCGATTTGTCCACTTCAGCTTTCCAAGTAGCTGGATCACAGGCTTGCACCACTACACCTCGCTAATTTTTTTTTTTAATTGTAGGGACGGGGTCTCACTAAGCTGCCCAGGCTAGTCTCCAACCCATGGGCTCAGGCAATCCTCTTGCCTCCGCCTCCCAAAGTTTTGGGATTACAGGCGTGAGACACTGCGCTCGGCCAAGAGAGCCAGTTTCTATGCTTTCTTTCCAGCGTTTGATATTATCACTATTTTTCTTTTGAAAATTTTTTTGATGACATAAAAAAATCAGCAAGTCATGAGGCCTTCAGTACATTATCTACCCTATAATAACATCTGAAAATAGCATCAGACAATGACAAATTAAGGAAAAGTCTAAGTTCCAAGTCTATAGGTATCTAAAGTCACTTAGCCCAGTGATTGCTTTGTTCTCTCCTTTTGTACCCAAGCTACCTTGGGATCCCTCAGACCCCACTGTACATAAAACTTACTTGCCTTAATAAGGGTCTCAAGTGTACTCTGAATTATAATGGTGCTGGCTGTGCATGTTTTTGCCTTCTTTGCAAGGAGGGAAGGCCTTCCCAATAAGTTCTTTGTATTTGAGAATTGCTACTTATATCACGATATTTTTTCTGCACTATTACTTGTATTCTAAAAAGTCTTCAGCCGGGCTTGATGGCTCAGCCTGTAATCCCACGCTTTGGGAGGCTGAGGTGAGTGGATTGCCTGAGCCCGCGGGTTCGAGACCCACCTGGGCAACTTGGCGTAGACCTCATCTCTACAATAAATCAAAAAAATTAGCCGGGTGTGGTAGCGCGTGCCTGTAATTCCAGCTACTTGGAAGAATGAGGTGGAAGGATCATCGGAGCCCAGCAGGTCAAGGCTGCAGTGAACAGGAGTGGCCACTGCACTCCAGTTTGGGTGACAGAGTGAGACTCCAACTCAAAAAAAAGAAAAAGTCTTCAATGTTCAAGATTTTTTAACATCTTAAATTTCAAATTACCTTAGCTGACTATATCTAGACTTTCTTATGAAAGTTTAGCATAGCATTTTAAAATGTATTAAATTAACTTTGTAGACATATTTTCTTTAACCAGCAAATTTTCAGTTAGATGGTCCTGCTTTTATATACTACCTGACAATCTTGGCTTAATTTGATTAAGTCTATTGGGGGGGGCAGTGTAAAAAGTAGCTACAGCTACAGAGTTGAAGAACTAAATACCTTCTTTTTTTTTTTTGAGTTGGAGTCTCACTCTGTCACCCAGACTGGAGTGCAGTGGCCGCTTCCAGCCACTGCAGCCTCGACCTCCTGGGCTCTGGCGATCCTTCCGCCTCAGCTTTCCGAGTAGCTGGAATTACAGGCACGCGCTACCACGCCTGGCTGATTTTTTTATTTATTGTGGAGATGAGGTCTCACCAAGTTGCCCAGGCAGGTCTCGAACCCGCGGGCTCAGATAATCCACTCACCTCAGCCTCCCAAAGCGCGGGATTACAGACTGAGCCACTAAGCCCAGCTAAATACCTTCTTTAATTCAAAATTACACAAAAACTTTAATTATCTAACAAAAGACAGTCATTAAAAGACAGGAATAAAAAAAAAAAGACAGGAATCATATTTTGTCCTATAATGCACATAATAAAATATTGATAAACAATTACTATTAGCATATGAAAATAACAATTCTGTGACCCAGTTCAATTACACTGAACTTAAATTGCAGGGTACAAATCCATTATCGCCATTAAATTAGTAAATTTCTGGCTAGCTGCTTCTACTCAGTACCATCTGTCTTTGTATGGAACTATGAAGTAAGATAATTTTTAAACATTATTGCTATAATAACTAATAATTTATAGATATCCAACAATAATAAAGACAAATAATTCTGCATCATTTTTGAAGCTTACCTCTTTGTAGCACTTTTCTACAATTTCATAACTGGCATTGCCCCATACTGTTATGTGTTCTCGTTTATATTGCTTCACCAACTCTGAAACCTATGTGTGAAAATTCAGAATTTTATCCATGTGTCTATTTGCAAATCCACTAACAATATTTCTCTTGAAAAATGAAATACAGTTGACTAGCTGCCAACGGATAGTGTAAGATTTTAAAAGAACCAATATAAAAATTCAGATCATCTTATAAAATAAAATTATTTATATTTTGCCACTATGAAATTTATTTAAAAGAATATAACTATGTAGTAATTTGTTATAAACTAACCACAAATGAAAACAGTTAAACTACAAGTTAATTATATAATGCCAGAATGACTAGTTCACAAGACCTTCCTTTTATCTGTGACTGAGACATGCCAACTCACTCTGAAAATAGGCTCTCTACAGTAAAGTGATCCCTTCCACCAGGGCATTATTTAAAACAATGTTGATCCCTGGAATATCACATTTCCTTGACCACTATCAATCTACACAGTCACCTACTCTAACCTTATTTAGTTTGTGAAATCAGATGCAACACACCCAGAGGAGGCAATGCTTCCAGTACCTTCTTAATCAGCACATTGTTGTTGACTTTGATATCGATGTTAATGGGCATGTTAGGAAAGGCCTCAAAAACTTCCTTCAGTAAAGGAATTCGGTTATCTTTTCCTTCACACTGGCATGCTGAGAAAGCAAGATTTTAAAACGTATTTTAAAGTGACTTTTAATTTTCTGATGATTGAAAAGTTCCAGTATTTATTCATTAAACATTTACAAAATAAGAAAAAGTATCAGGAGGAAAAAAATTATGTAAAATCCAACAACTTGGATATGACCATTATGACCATTTGATGTACTTTCGCTACTCATTTTTCCTATGCATAATTTAAAACAGTATAACATAGTATGCTTACAGATTTTAACCTGACTTTTTGAGTTGGAGTCACTCTGTCGCCCAGCCTGGGCGACAGAGTGAGACTCCAACTCAAAAAAAAAAAAAAAAAAAAATTTTAAAGTTCACTTTTTGCAAAGATGAGGTCTTGATATGTTGCCCAGGCTGGTCTCAAATTCCTGGCCTCAAACAATTCTTCAACCTCAGTCGCCCAGAGCACTAGAATTAGCATGAGCCACCATGTCCAGCACCAAACTAACTTTGGAACAACAAAGTAACACATAAGAGTATTATATCCAATAATGAGGGAACAAGGAAATTAGAATGTGTGCTGAGAAAAAGACATGTACTAAAGTGATATAAAGATATATAAATCAGGTGCCTCTGTCAGCATAAAATGTGGAAAGATAGTTGGAAAAAGAGGATAAAACCAGCTAGAAAATGGACTACAAAAAGGAAAGAGGAAAATAACAGGAAACAGGAAAGTGGGCAAGAAGTCTGCCACAGGATATGCTGGATGATGGAATACTGGTCCCTATGTCATGCTAGAACTCTAAAACCGATCATTATAGTCAATTCTAGATGATCTAGATTATGTATTTTCCATGAAAAATGTTTAAAATAAACAGTATAGATAATAACAAACCCTTCCATTAACACTTTTTTATGTTCCTTCTTTAAGTTTCCTTTCTAACGTAGCCTGTGGCACATCAAAGGACCCTTTAAAAGAAAACACTTAATTACTTCTCCAGTAAAGTTGTGAACCACAAAGCCAGCAAGAGGCCTGAAATGTATATTCCTCTAATAGTTTCTCTCTCTCTAGTATTTAATGAAAAGTAAGCAAGAGTTCTAAGCAGAGAAATAGGATAGAAAAAACTGAACAACTTTCTGACTAATCTGTCACTGTTATTTATTAGTCTATTTCAAATGCATTTTGAATGCATATATTAGTCTATTTCAAATGCATTTTGAATGCATATATTTGAGAAATAGTCTGAAGTCAGTTACAATATGAGTTGAATGTAATATAAAATGAAAGCTGGTTGGGTGGGTGGCTCACGCATGTAATCTCAGCACTTTGGAAGGCAGAGGTAGGAGGATCACTTGAGCACAGGAGTTTGAGACCAGCTTGGGCAACACAACAAGACCTCCTCTATACAAAAAATTAAATAGTAGCTAGGTGTGGTAGTGTGCACCTTGTAGTCCCAGCTACTTGGGATATTGAGGCAGAAGGATTGCCCAAGCCCAGGATGTCGAGGCTGTGGTGAGATGTGATTTTGCCACTATACTCCAGCCTGGGTGACAAAGTGAGACTCCAACTTAAAAAAAGAAAGTTTACTATTCTTTACAGTTGTCTGAAACTTGAGAGTACACAACATTGCTATTAATATAGTATTTGAGAAGACTGTTCATATAGAGAGGCAGTATGTTATAGCAGAACACTGGTCTGGTAAGGAGACCTTATTTCAAGTTCTAAAACTGCCATTTACTTGTATGAATTTGCATCTTTAGACCTCAGTGTCATTATCTACAACAGAAGACAGGATTAGACAATCTCAAAGGTCTCTTGACATTCAAAAATTCTTTGACTTTATGAGGGAGATATAAAACCAGAAGAAAATTAGAACATTTTTTTCCTCAAAGGATCTTTTAATCTCTGTGAAGCTTGGACTTTGCTGTACAAAGGTAAAAATAAGACAAACTTCACTTTTGAAATTTTCCTAACCTTCACAAGTCCAAACTGATATAAATATTGCAGTAGTTTAGCATGTACTATAAATTACAAGAATGAAAAAAGTGTTTCCTCAAACCATTATAGCTTAATGATACCTAGAAGGCAAAACCAAATACACATGAGATTTAAAAAGCCTTAGAGATAGCTAATTTAATTATTTTCTGATATTTATTTGGCTTTCCAAAATTTCACTATCAATGGGAAATTATACAGACCAATTTTAAATCTACATGGAGCAGTTACAGTTCTTTTGAAAATTAGTATTAACAGCTTCTTGACATTTCAACTATATGCAAACCATACCATGACCTGTAGCATCTTATAGTTGTATTGAGTTATACATTTAAATCATTCAAAATATGAGGCTGGGCCAGGCACAGTGGCTCAAGTCTGTAATCCCAGCACTTTGGGAGGATGAGGCAAGAGAACTGAATGAGCCTGTGGTTTCAAGATCAGCCTGTGCAACATGGTGAGACCTCATCTCTACAACAAATCAAAAAACTAGCTGGGCATGGTAGTGCACACCTGTAGTTCCGGCTACTTGGAAGGCTGAGGCAGAAGGATCACTGGAGCCCAGCAGGTCGATGCTGGGGTGGCCGTGAGTATGCCACTGCACTCCAGCCTGGGCAACAGAGTAAGACACTAACTCAAAAAAAAAAAAAACCAAAAAGTGAGGCTGACTTGTGATAGTGAGGGAGTTTAAACCTATTCAGCACCTATATCTCAAGATGGTGTATTTTCCATTCTAACAGGCAATGACTAACAAATTAGGTCAAGGGATGTGTTTCTTTGTGAGAAACGTTCCTCCAAAAGAAAACTGCTAAGTGAAAATAACTAGGAAATGGTTTATTTGAGTGACAGAAGTCTCTTCAATCATTTAAAATATGGAACAGCTAAATGACAGAATCAAATGTTACAGACCCAAAAAAGGATCTAAAAGGGGTCCTTTCTACTTATTTTCATTTATTATTTATTATGTTTTTGATGGATGACTACTATAAGTTATGGTAATATTCTAGAATTTGAAGCTTTGGAAGTCCCAGGTTTCCCTAATAATAGAGTTATTTCTTTCTTCTTTTTTCTTCTTTCTTGAGTCAGAGTTTCACTGTTGTCCAGGCTGGAGCAGTGGCACTATCATGGCTTACTGTAGCCTCAACCTCCTGGACTCAGGTGATCTTTTCATCTCAGCCTCCCGAGTAGCTGGGACTACAGGCACACGGCACCACGCCCAGCTAATTTTTTGATATTTTTGTAGAGACAAGGTCTTGCTATGTTGCCTAGGTTGGTCTCAAACTCCTGGGTCCAAGAAATCCTCTCACCTCAGCCTCCCTAAGTGCTAAGATTACAGTCATGAGCTGCCACGCCTGGCCCCAGAGTTTCTTGTCATTATTAATAGCATTCAGATTTATATTAACTGCAAGTTAATGAATGAACCAGTTAAATCTTTGGGCCTGATCATTTCAGGGTCAGATGACCATCAAGGTTTCAGATTTGTAAGACTTAAGAGAACAAGCTATGAGGTCACTCAATACTTTTAGCAAGAATTTACTATCACAAGAAAACACACAATTGTTTCTCAGCATAAATGTTTAAGCCACAGATGAGAAATATTACCTTTTTGAAACGAGACATCCAGTTTGCCAAGGTAAGGTGGGAGCTCCTTTAAAAGATAAAAATGAAAAAAAGTTAGCTCTTAAAAAATAAAAAAGTATTTTAGTGTCTTACATTAAGATATACATTGGGCAACCCTTTTTCAGGTCCCCTTCCACTTGGGTGCTTTTTTTTTTTTTTGTCTTCTTAATAAACTCCTGTTTTCTCACCTATGGAGGAAAAAAAAAAGAAAGAAAGAAAAAGATATACATCAAGAGCTTTGCAGGCTTAGAAAAAAAAGACA
Source organism: Tarsius wallacei (assembly GCA_963574415.1). NCBI lineage: Eukaryota > Metazoa > Chordata > Mammalia > Primates > Tarsiidae > Tarsius > Tarsius wallacei. Next base: position 2,548 of record CAUYQG010033329.1, on the reverse strand, counting down.
TAAAGATTTGCTTCTTCAAAATATAAGAGAGTAGGCCAGGCTCAGTGGCTCAGCCTGCAATTCCAGCACTTTGGGAGCCAGAGGCAAGTGGATTGCCTCAGTCCATGGGTTCAAGACCAGCCTGGGTAACTTGGCGAGATCGTGTCTCTACAATAAATCAAAAATTAGCTGGGTGTGGTCGCGCGTGTCTATAGTTCCGGCTACTTGGAAGGCTGAAGCAGAAGGATCACAGGAGCCCAGGAGGTCAACGCTGGAGTGGCCGTGAGTGTGTCACAGCACTCCAGCCTGGGTGACAGAGTGAGAATCCAATTAAAAAATATATATATACACACACACACAAATACACACACACACATATATGTATAAGAGCAAAACACTACACTACAAAACATGTTTACACGGATGGATTTAGAGTCTATCATACTCAGTCATCTATCACAGAAACAAAGAACAGAGTACCATATGTTCTCACTCATAAGTGGACCTTGAACAATTATCATAATACTGTAAGAAAGGGCTTGGTAGTAGTGGGAAACTGCCGGGGGAGGGGGGTTGGGATTGGCAGTTGAGGGAAACTGCCAGGAGAGGGCGGGGCACACCTCATCAACAAGGGTACCCACATAATGAACACTTGTATACCTAACCCTGAATTGTACCCCACATCTTTAAAATTAAAAATTAAAAAATTTTTTAAAAAGTTTACATAGGGCATCCTTTAGCAGAATATCCCAACAGCAAATTAACCATATTACTTACTTCTGCCACCTATAGAAAATCTGTACTACTTAAAACACACTTTTCAATAATACACAAAGATTTCAGTAGAAAAATATCACCAGTAGACAAGTCAATGAAAAGAAAAATAACAATTAAATGGAAAAATCTTTAAGTTTACTAATAATCAAAGAAATGCCAATTAAAATTTAATCTAGCAAATTTGCAAGTATTTGGAATAACTATAATGCCTAATGATGGTAAATATTTTTATTTTATTTTACTTCATTTTTTTGAGACAGTCTCACTCTGTTGCCCAAGCTGGAGTGCAGTGACTCGATCGTAGCTCACTACATCCTCAATCACCTGAGCTCAAGCAATCCTCTCACCTCAGTCTCCATTATAGGAGTCTGCCATCATACCTGGCTCATTTTAATTTTTATTATTTGTAGAGACTAGGTCTTGGTACATTGCCCAGGCTGGTCTTGAACTCCTGGCCTTAAGCAATCCTCCCACCTCAGCCTGCCAAAGCACTGGGATTACAGATGTGAACTACCACATCTGGCTGGTAAACATTTTTTTACCCAATAATTTCCCTTCTGAGAATATATGTAGATAAATAATCCTAAAATAGAGAAAACCTAATTTTTAAAAGTTTATTTTATTTTAGATTCAAGGGGTACATGTGCAGGTTTGTTACACAGATATACTGCATATGGTAAGGTTTGGGCTTCTGTTGAGCCTACCTCCTAGGTGGTAAGCATGGTACCCAGTGGGTGATTTTTCAACCCTTATCTCCCTCCCTTCCTCCCCCCTTCTGTAGTTCCTAGAGTCTGCTGTTCCCAGCCTTATGCCTGTGTGTGGCTAATGTTTAGTTCCCACTTATAAGTAAGATGATATGGTATTCAGTTTTCTGTTTCTGTGAAAATTCACTTAGAAATGATGGCTTCTAGCTGCATTCATATTGCTGCAAAGGACATGAATTTTTTTTTTTTTTTTATGGCTGCATAGTATTCCGTGATATATATGTACCACATTTTTTTTTTTTTGAGTTGGAGTCTCAATCTGTCGCCCAGACTGGAGTGCAGTGGCCGCTCCTGGCCACCGCAGCCTCGGCCTGCTGGGCTCCAGCGATCCTTCCGCCTCAGCCTTCCAAGTAGCTGGAACTACAGGCACGTCCTACTATGCCCGTCTGATTTTTGATTTATTGTAGAGATGAGGTCTCGCCAAATTGCCCAGGCGGGTCTCGAACCCACGGGCTCAGCCAATCCACTCACCTCAGCCTCCCAAAGCGCGGGATTACAGGCTGAGCCACCGAGCCCAGCTCCACATTTTCTTTATCCAATCCAACACTGAAGGGCACCTAGGTTGGTTCTATGTTTTTGCTATTATGACTAGTGCTGCAATAAACATACAAATGCGGGGTTGGTTGGTTGTTTGTAGAGATGAGGTCTTGCTATGTTGTCCAGGCTGGTCTCAAACTCCTGGCCTCAAGCAATCTTCTCACCTTGGTCTCCCAAAGTGCTGAGATCACAGGCATGAGCCACTTTGCCCAGCCACAGATGTCTTTGGTAAAACGATTTATACAGTAGTGGGATTGCTGGGTTGAATGGTAATTTGAGAAATCTCCAAATTGCTTTCCACAAGGGTTGAACTACCTTCCATTCTCACCAAGAGTGTATGAGTGTCCGCTTTTCTCCACAACCTTGCCAACATCTATTGTTTTTTGAGTTTTTAATAATAGTCAATCTGACTGGTGTGAGATAGTATCTCGTGCTTTTGATTTGCATTTTTCTGATGATTAGTGATGTTGAACATTTTTTCATATGCTTGT